>JARYGA010037869.1:0-30075 GCA_030545235.1 Helianthus tuberosus | reverse complement strand
AAAGTGATTAATTTTTGCAAATGGTTCATCAGAATTTATCATTGATAAATCATTCTGGTTTAATTCGAGAGGGAGTTTGCATATAAATTTGTAAAATGTTAAATCTGTGAAATTTTATTTCTGGGTTAAGAATGTGCAGGTATAGCCAGTTTTCGATCTTGAACCTGAAGATAGAGTGCCAGGTTTCGATACCTAAAGATTATGTGATTTCAACAAGCCAGACTGCGATCCCAGCAGAACGAAAGGGGGAGTCTGAAGACACATGTGGAAAGAGCTAAGATCTAGGTGGCGATTCTGGAAAAAAGAGAAGAAAGAGATAAAGTTTGAGGATGCTTTCACGTTCAGACTGATAAAGACTGAAGATGTTGAAGACTCGACACTGAAGACTCGTCAACATTCGAGGGGGAGTCTGTTGGTGCATGCGTCTGTCGACTACGTCTTGTATCGAGTCTTACATTGAAATTGTTAGATCAGGGCATATTATACGAGAAATAGGGTAGGTTTTTGATGTGATTGAGCTAATTCCGTTTGAGGAATGCGATTCCGTTTGAGGAGTGCCATTCCGTTTGAAGCATGTCATGCCACTTTCAAACGGAATAGCTTCACCTATAAATACCTCTCATGTTCATTTCATTTGGAAATTTCCGGTCAGAGCAACAAAGTGCTGCCGAAGTGTTGTCAGGTTGTAAAACGTCATCAAATCAATCAAACAACAGCTTATAGTGTAAATCTTGCTGAATTAACCTCTACACGTCTGTTTCCGCCTTTCGTGTCGAGTTAAACTCTTCTGATTGACTCGTTCGGGTCTGAAAACGATCCAACATCCTAGCAGTCAATCATACAAACCCCCACCTTTATCTTCATCCTACGTGTCAACCCAGGGATGCATATGTAGGATCGTTTGCACGACCAAACGAGTGGTTCAGAAGAGATCTCAGACTAAATCAGAGGCGGAATTCAGTGATTTAGTCTTCGTTCAGCTTGTATTGCACTTAGAATCACTTAATCTGTCTCTTGTATTAATTTCACAACGTTTTACAGGCTGGAGACACTTCGGCAGCACCTCGGCACCGGAATCACAAAGTCTACAAATGAAATGACAGGACAGGTATTTATAGGAGAATCATTTCGTGCGAAATTGGAATGCCCATTTTGTGCGAAATGGACAATGTCCATTTCGTATGAAATGGCTCTTCCATTTCGTGCGAAATGACCTGTTTCACCTATAAACCTATTTTCTCGTACATTGTGCCCTGATCTATCATTTCTAAATACAAGACTCGATACAAGATGAAGTCAACAGACATATGCACCAACAGACTCCGCCTTGGATGTTGACGAAGTCTTCGGTACGAGTCTTCAGCATGTCGACTCTTCAGTCTTGATCAGTCTTCATGCTCTCACCAAAGTATCTGACAATGTAAGTATCCTTCAAACTCTATCTTCTTTCTTTTCAGCTTCAGCAGCTAACCTCTCTCTTGGATGTTGATCTATTAATCTTCAATCTCCTTTTTCTCTCACTTATCAGCAATATCAACTTATGTCTTGAGTATTGTTCCAGGATCTGAATCTGGCTCTAACATTTTCAGACTCCCCCTATCAATAAGTTGGGATCACAATCTGGAATTTGCTATCTCCTTAAGATCGTATCCTGGTTCAAACTCTGCTCAGGTTTTCACAGATTTTGAAACATCTCCTGGCTCTCCGTAGCAATAGGATCAGAAACCTGGCTTTAACCTGCACAATCCTCTACCACATGTAAAATAAACAATTTTGACATTGATAAGCTTTTTGAATTTGTAACATTCAAAATTTTGATTCAAATTTTTGGGCTTGTCCCCAGTTACTAACTCTTCTCTTGTACTGGCTTAGTCCCAAGTTATGTTCCATTTCAGGTTGCTGAAGCTAAACAACCAAGGATCCTTGATCCTAACATCTTACTAAGGTTTGTCTTTTGGTTATCCTGATTGTAATTTTAAGGGTTTAGGATCCTAACTTGGATTCTCATGTATGATCCTTATTTACCTTCCCTTTATCCTTAATTTATTTAAGTTACCCTTATTCTTTGACAACAGGATATATGATCCTCAATATACATCACTTTTTGAATTTTACGATTAAAGGATATTTGATCCTTGATCATATCCTAAGCTTTTTTGACGAAATCTAATATACTTTTGTCCTAATCTTGCAAATTCAAATAAATAATCAATAACAACTAAAAAGACATAACATATACAACATGAGATAGCCAAAAGATTAAGGTTTTATTTATCAAAAGTTAAACCCTTTAAAGGTTGTCAAAATTGCCAACCCAAGTTTCTACCAGCAAAACGTGGCCCGTCCACTTGGGTTGGCAAAGGGTGTCCATACTAAGTGTTCAATAAGTGCAGGAAATAAAAGAAAGGGCCACCAAAAGCTTCATCCTCCACAAACAGAAGGACCCATCCACCTTTGTTACCCCCTATTGTTCGAAGGATCAGTGATCCTTAAACCTAGATACTATTGTTCACCATTGCAGACCAACCATTGTTCTAAAAGCGTCAACAACCAAAAAACTACCAAACCATAAAAAATGGGCTCCGGCCACATCTAGAAATTTCCATCATCTCCCATTATTGCAGCCTACACCTTCGCTGCATCACCATCACCCGCTGCATCCTCAGCCTGATCCTTCACCCCGCTGCCACTGGCTTCAATCATCAGGACCTCTCCAGCCTCCTATTCATCATCTAGCTCAGCCATCTTGGCCTTCCAACCTTCCTGGTCCCAGGCAGTCCTGTCAAAGTTAGGATCCTCAGCTTCCTTTTCCATCTACAGTTTAATCTTGAGCATAGCAATTGTGGCAGAAAGCTTAGCACCCTCCATCACTTCAGCCTTCTCCCGATCAGCTGTGATGTGGGCCAAGATTAGTTCCCTCTTCGCCAGGTTGACTTCGTTCTCGAGGGAGGCGATCTTTTGATCCTTTTCCAGGTATAGCTTTTGGAAGTCCAGCTCCTTTTGCTCAGCCTCTTCAGTATAGGAATCCATGAGCATATGGATCTCAGCAAATTTCTGCAAAAGAATGATACACGTCAGGATTCGTTATCCTCAATATGAGCAAAACAGGCTTAAGGATCAGGGATCCTTACCTCAGAGACATACTCTTCAAAATGGTGCTGGATGAGAGGCAGGCCTTCAAGAGTGTCAGCAGTTTTCCTCTTCTTTCCACCCTTGCCCTTGGTGCTGACAGCCATAGGAACTGGGACGCTAGGATTAGCAGCAAGTCGTTTCTTGCCGAACTTGGAGGAAGCAAATGCGTCAAGATCACTGACGCTGAAGCGAGAGGCTGATTTTGAAGACTTTCCGGTACCTACAAAGGGCAAACAACAGATAAGAATCCTTATTCTATATCTATTTAAATATTTAAAAATGCATAAATGTGAATACTTACTTGTCATGGTGACTGAACCAGAGGATACTTCTTGTGAATCCTTTGTTTTGGCCTGGAATGTTCTAACAGCAGGATCAAGGTTCCAAAAGGCAGCGATTCTTTCTTTTGTTTCAGGGGACTCAATGAGATGAGAAACTGAAATAGCTGCACAATAAAAACAGAAAAGGATCAGTTATCCTCAACAAAAACAGAGTCATCCTATGATCCTTCTATAAGGATCCTATATCCTACCATGGGTGGCCCACTTTTTAGGGAGATCTTTCCCGTTTGGGATAGAGTCCCTCCTAACAAAGAAAAATCGGTTTTTCTAGTGGGTATCGTTTTTTGTAGTCTTGAGGATTGGGTGAGGATCACCAGGTTTGTGCTTAAACAAGAAACGGCGTGGACCATGGCTGACAAGATTATACAATTCGGCCAACTCAAACATTCCTATCTCTATACCCTCTTGCTCGATGATATTCTCTATGGTGTACAGGACCCTCCACATCATCGGCATGGCCTGGATATAGCACATGCCGGTGAGTGCAAAGAAAGATTGAGTGAAGGCAGGGAAAGGATAGGAGAATCCTATCAAGAATGGGGTGGCCGGAAAAGCAATCCAGGTGTCGGAGACATAATCACTTTTCGCAGAAGGGTCGAAAGGTTTGAAGACGGTATCCGCCGGGAAACAATGGCGAATCCGGTCAATCTCCGGGTCGGTGAAGCGGCAGAGTTCTGATGAAGGATTTTCGATGATGCCTTGGCTTTTTAGGGGGCTATCCTTCTTAGGATCCTTGGCTGGTGAGGATCGGAGAACCATTTTCGCCATGGATGTTAGGAGAAAAGAAATCAGAAAAAGCAAGTGAAGAGAGAAGGAGAAGAGAGATACCTGATCGGTCTCTGGGTGAGGATTTAAAGAGAAGTAACGCACGAATTTAAATGCCCCTTGATCCTTATCTCTTATTTCGAATTTATAATGATGATTTGCAGGTTGTCACGTTGCTGACGTATGATATGCAACTGCTAGTTCCATTTTAACGGCTATATTTACGTTAGTTGGTTCGTTGCAGATAAGATCAAAAAATATGACTCATTAAGTCGTATTTTATTCCTCATATTTTGGGGTCAATTGTTAGGGATAGATTTTCCGTAACTAAGGATCACGGATCCACAAGTGCATCCAAGATCACGGATCCTCAATTCTGTTTGAATTAAGGATCCTCAGAAAACGTTGCGGGTTTAAGGATCCAGGATCCTCATTGTTATCCTAACACTAACGGTTGTTTCCATTATATTTAAACTTGTTTTGCAGGAATGAACGAGTGAGACTTAGTCTTGCCGATATTCCTGGGGAATATGCTCTAATATTCTGCATGTGCATAGCTAGAATGACCGTTATGGAAGTCGTGGGTAGGTTGCACATTTAGCGGATTGTTTGTTACTTAGTTTATTTCTATTTTTAAAGGGGATAACGAGCTTGATAGGGAAAACAAGTTAGAAAACACACACACTCGCAAACTCTCTGTAACTCATTAGCATTTACATACACTCTGCACACTAGTGATCCTTGTAACAAGCTTGTTATCATCCCGAGTTATAACTTTTACTTGTTTAATTATACTTGGTGATCGGTAGTTTTCATCACCCGAGGTTTTTTATGCCGGAGATCATACATTGATCAAGGGTGTTTTCCTCGTATAAATTCTTGTGTCACTTGTTCATTTCATTTACAAGTTGTTCATACATTTGTTCATTGATTCAAGCATCATACCTTACAAAAGAAGATTTGGTTACATTATCCTAGTCTTATTTTTTACCAAAACAAATATAATATAATATAAAATTTAGTATTTAATATTATATATAATTAAAAAGTAAGTATGAAGATAGTTTGATTTTTATAGTAATATATATATATACACTTTCTTTTTTCATGAATAGTAATATGATATTTATAATAAAATAAACTAGTGTGGTTCACTCGCGCTACGCGGCGGAAATTCGGTCGGCATTAGCTCGGTTCGTTATGGACCGACACTCGCTATAGCAACATAAAAGCCAAGTCGCGTATTACATTGATCGAAACCATAAACCGGTATCAATTTCGATAATGACAATATTGGTTCCAATGTTCAGTCAGAATCAGCTCACTTTGTCAGGTTACCGACACAACACCAAAAAAAACACTATGTGTTTGATGTGTGTAAAATGCAACATAGAAATTACATCAAATAAGGCATAAAACTAACCCTTTTTAAGTACTAATATTGGAAAAAGAGTGTTTTTGTCTTCCTTTTGTATTTTCAGGATTAAATGAGCTCAAAAACGCAAAAGAAACAAAAAGACAGCTAAATCCAACATAAATACAAGAAAAGGAATATTAGTGGACTGCCCGACCCCTCAACGGCACCTTCCAAAGCAAAATAGAGAAATCAGAAGACTGAACACGCCCCGTGCTCAGCCAGCACGGGGCCGTGCCCAAGAAGCAGCAGAAAAGACAAACCTATAGAAGCTTCTATTGCCCACCACGGGCCGTGCTCAGCGGACACAGGGGCGTGTCGAAAGTACAGCAGGCGCATTTATTGTAATTGCAAATTACAATTAATGAGGAGAGAGATTGTCAGACAGACACGGGGCCGTGCCCAGCGGACTCGGGGCCGTGTCCAGCTCTCTGTTCAGCCTATAAATAGGAGGGCTTGGATTCATTTCATCTCATCCCTTGGCACACCACCTCTCTCACACTTCATCCACCACCCACCACCATCACAACACCATCATCCACCACCATCATCCATTGTCCATCGTAGAGTGTGTGAGTCGTCTCGGGATCCAAGATTGATCGTAAGAGTTCTTGACAATCAAGGCCATGTTTGCCTAAGTCTCTTACATCACTTGGTGAAGACAAATTGTCTAGTATAATACTTTTTATTTCTAATCTTTTGCACTTTTTATTTGGTTTTGTATTAATGACTTTAATAACTAGTTACTTATGTTGAAGGTGATCTTTCCTTATCGTTTGTCCGTGGTGTCTTGGCATTATTTTACTGTCTATATAAAATAAAGGATTTTCACCATTCATATCTCCACGGTCTATATGGAGATATGTTGGCTACCTGGTCGGGGGTTAAGGGAACGGTTTGGTAAAGGTCTTGCCATTGTTCAGCGTTTAGAGGTCCTGCAATGGACCTGGGTCAAATTTAGTAGGATCTCCTTCAATGCTTCACGGTATTGGATGGCGGGGGTCCAAACTCTTTGATCCCCTCATAAGTTAACTACTATTAATACTATAACCCGGCTATTTAGGACTGTATCCCTGCTGACTCAGACTACTTAGCCGAGGGTAACGTCACCGCCAAAAGCAGGGCGTACCACAATACTGCATTAATAACTTAATTCATTATCTTCCAATAATCCACCCTTTTAGGATTGTATCCCTGCTGACTCAAACTACTGGGGTGAGGGTAACGTCACCTTCAAAAGAGGGGCCTACTACAATAACTAAGATAATCTCTTAATTATGTGCAAAAGTGCGGAAATAATCAAAGGTTATACTAGATACGAGTCGGAACCAAGTGATTCATCTTGTCTATCTGTTTTTTCTTTTATTTTTATTTTCAGCATTTTAGTTAGTTTTTAATTTTCTTAGTTTAAAGCATTTTTCTAAACTTTTATTTTGGTTAGACGTTGAGGATAAACCGGTACTAAAAGCTCTTGTGTCCTTGGACGACCTCGGTATCTTACCAACGCTATACTACACTCAACGATGGGTGCTCTTGCCCATATGTGTGTTTAGTGTTAGTGAAATATCGTGTTTTATAAATTTAAAACTTGGCTAAAATAAGTGTTAAAAAGGGCTTAAAATATACACCTAAAATAAGTAACACTTCGCACGCATCAAGTTTTTGGCGCCGTTGCCGGGGACACAAGGATTTTAAGAAAGCTTAAACTCAACGGCCTAACCAGTTTTTCAAAACCTTTTCAAACGCGCGCACATTTTTTCTGCATTTTAGTTTAGTTTGCATTTACAGTAGCCTGAACACGGGGCCGTGCTCACTGAACACGCCCCCGTGCTGCATATTTTTAGTTAGATACCCAGATACAGAGTCTGAACACGGGGCCATGCTCTCTGAACACGCCCCCGTGCTCAACGTGACCAGTAACTTTAATTAAAACGCCCAGATACAGATCCTGTACACGGGGTCGTGTTCACCAGACACGGGGCCGTGTCCAGCCTTCTGTTTCAGTCTTTGTTTTCGTTTTCTGGTCCCGAGACTCAGTTGTGGTCTGCTGAGTGATTCTTATGGATCAATACTCAGGAGGTTACAACTACACCTATGATGAGGATGATTATAGGGGTAATTATTGCACTAATTGTCGTAATACACGTTCGATTCAAAATAATCACTCGTATCAACCATCCAATTCGTACGCTTACTATGAGGAGCCCAGGTACGAGCCATCAACTTCATACACATCCTATGAAGACCAAAGGTACGAACCTACTCCCTCATACTCATATTTTGATGAACCAATGTATGAGCCCTCTTACTCATACTTTGAGGAACCAAGGTATGAGCCACCACCTTCATATGCTTATTATGAGGAACCTTGGCGTGAACAACCCACCTCATATGAGTATTATGAAGAACAAAATTACGAACCTTATCCATCATATGCTTACAATGAAGAACAATGGTGTGAACCATCAACTTCATATGGGTATTATGAGGAACAAAGGGTCGAACAACCGGATTCAAGCTTAGAAAATAATGATTCTTTTTCTATAACCGAAGTGGCCGATAGGATATTAGAACACATTAGAGTTATCGATCGATGTATAAAAGAAGCTCGCGCAAGGGAAGAGGAGTCCCGCGCAAGAGAAGAATTAAAAAAGGAAGAGATAACTAAAAATGAAAAAATGGAAGAACAAATAAGTGAAAAACCGACACATGAGTTAAACAACGAAAAATGTGAGTCCGATAACGTTAAAATCCAAGAAGAGTCTAATTTTGAAAAAATTAATCTCTTGACACCTTCTTTCGAAAATCATTGTTTAGTACCCACTCATGCTAAGTTTTTAAAAGAGTTAAACACTAACACTAAAATTGACGAAATGGTAAGTGTTAAGTTAACTAATGATCAAACTTCGCTAATAAAAGAAGACCCATTTGAAATTAACATCACACCGGTTCCATGTTTCTTTCAAAATTTGTTTATTAGTAATGTCACAATCGATAAAGATCTTTGTGTTAACATAATGCCTAACTACATTTTCGAAAAATTAAGTATTAGTGATTTTTCTCCACTTCAAATACCCATTTTTCTATCCAATCGGAAAGTAATAAAATCAATCGGTATAGTTGAAGATGTCTTGGTTCAAACAAATCAAATGGTAATCCCAACCGACTTTGTCATCCTCGATGACGCTCCTCTAGTATTGGGACGACCATTTGTAAAAACTCACGAAGCTTTGAAAAACCGGAAGTTCAACAATTTACCTCTTCATTTAGGGGCATTTAAAAGAAGTGTCGATCTCGAACGATCAATGAAATATCCATTCGGCAATAATGACCCCCTAATTGAAGATGAAGATGAACCACCCGATACAAGTGAAGAGATTGACCACTTTGTTGAAGAAGAGGTAGCCATAGAACAAACTTTTAAGGTTCTTGATCGAAACGAGCAACCAAATAAGGAGTCTCCTAAAGACCCACCACTTGAGCTCAAAGAACTTCCAAAAGGTTTGGAATATGCTTTTCTAGACAAAGATGGTAAGTTACCTGTAATTATTTCGTCTAAATTAGATAACTTAGAAAAAGAAAAACTAATTAATCTTTTGAAAAAACACAAAAATGCAATAGCTTGGAAACTTGTTGACATAAAAGGAATTAGTCCTTCTATGTGCACACACAAAATTTTGATGAATGATGACTACAAATCGGTCATACAACCACAACGTCGAGTAAATCCAAATGTTCAAGAAGTGGTTAAAAACGAAGTCATCAAGTTACTTGACGCCGGACTTATCTATCCTATTTCCGATAGTCCTTGGGTGAGTCCCGTCCAAGTAGTTCCAAAGAAAGGAGGTATGACGGTAATTACTAACGAAAAAAATGAACTAATACCAACGAGAACCGTCACAGGATGGAGAGTATGTATAGATTATAGACGATTAAATGAAGCAACAAGAAAGGATCATTTTCCTTTACCCTTCATTGATCAAATGTTAGAAAGATTATCCGGTCATAAATTTTACTGTTTCTTGGATGGTTTTTCAGGTTACTTTTAAATCCCGATAGCACCCGAAGACCAAGAAAAGACAACTTTCACATGTCCCTATGGAACTTTTGCTTATCGACGCATGCCATTTGGTCTATGTAATGCCCCCGCAACATTCCAACGTTGCATGGTAGCCATTTTCCATAACATGATAGAAAAGACCATGGAAGTCTTCATGGACGACTTTTCTATCTTTGGGGATTCATACGACCAATGCCTCGATAACCTTGAACGAATGCTATCCCGATGTGAGGAAACTAACCTCGCCCTTAATTGGGAAAAATGCCATTTCATGGTAACGGAGGGAATAGTACTCGGTCACAAAATCTCAAGCGAAGGAATGGAGGTGGATCGAGCCAAAATAGATACCATTTCTAGATTACCACCTCCATCCTCCGTAAGAGCTATTAGAAGTTTCCTAGGGCATGCCGGATTTTATAGGCGGTTTATCAAAGACTTTTCAAAGATCTCAAGGCCTCTAACAAAATTACTTGAAAAAGATGCTCCTTTCATCTTTGACAAGGATTGCAATCGAGCATTTCTAACCCTAAAGGAAATGCTAGTCAATGCACCTATCATGATAGCACCTGATTGGAAATTTCCTTTCGAAATCATGTGTGATGCTAGTGACTTTGCAGTTGGAGCTGTCTTGGGACAAAGAAAAGAAAAGCATTTCCACCCAATCTATTATGCTAGTAAAACACTTAACGATGCACAAGAAAATTACACAACAACTGAAAAAGAGTTACTAGCTGTGGTATTTTCTTTTGATAAATTTCGTTCTTATCTTGTTCTTTCTAAAACTATAGTCTATACAAACCATGCAGCCATTCGATATCTCTTTAAGAAGCAAGACGCAAAACCACGTTTGATTAGGTGGATTCTACTCCTCCAAGAATTTGACATTGAAATCAAGGACAAAAGAGGAGCAGAAAATACCGCAGCAGATCATCTTTCACGCTTAGAAGACCCAGCTTTGGAGGCAACCAGGGACGAGCAAATCAACGAAAAATTTCCAACTGAGTCCCTGGAAATGGTGGAATATAAGGAAGAACCATGGTACGCCGACTTTGCTAACTACCTAGCTAGCGGTATAGTCGCAAAAGGATGGCCACATCATCAAAGAAAAAAAATTCTTTGCCAATGTGAAACACTACTTTTGGGAAGATCCATATCTTTTCAAAATGTGTGCCGACCAACTCGTCAGAAGATGCGTACATGGTAGTGAAGCACGAAGAATTCTCCGCCATTGTCATGAAGGTCCATACGGAGGACATCATGGTGCTGCCAGTACCGCACGAAAGGTATTCGATTCAGGATTTTATTGGCCAACCATTTACAAAGATGCTCAAAATCTTGTAAAGACATGTGATGCTTGCCAAAGAACAGGTAATATTTCTTCCAAAAACGAAATGCCACAAAATGGCATTCTTGTTTGTGAAATTTTTGATGTATGGGGACTCGACTTTATGGGACCTTTCCCACCATCAAAAGGAAACAAATACATACTTGT
The DNA here is from genome assembly GCA_030545235.1 of Helianthus tuberosus. NCBI lineage: Eukaryota > Viridiplantae > Streptophyta > Magnoliopsida > Asterales > Asteraceae > Helianthus > Helianthus tuberosus. The sequence continues at coordinate 18,871 of JARYGA010037869.1, read as the reverse complement.
GGCAGTAGATTACTTGTCTAAATGGGCCGAGGCCGAGGCACTTCCAACAAATGATGGAAGAGTAGTGGTAAGATTTCTGAAAAAATTATTCTCTCGTTTTGGCACACCTAAAGCTTTAATAAGTGATAGAGGTACCCATTTTTGCAACCATCAACTTGAATTTTTTTTTTTAACAAGATATGGGGTCTATCACCGGGTTTCGACAGCATATCACCCTCAAACAAACGGACAAGCCGAAGTGACTAATAGAGGGTTAAAACGAATACTCGAAAAAACCGTAGGGTTAAATAGAAAGGAATGGGCTGATAAATTAGATGATGCTTTATGGGCTTTTCGAACTGCTTATAAAACAACAATAGGTACAACCCCCTATAAGCTAGTCTATGGAAAAAGTTGTCATTTGCCAGTAGAAATTGCACACAAAGCCTACTGGGCAATCAAAAATGTAAACTTAGATCTAGAATTTGCTGGTCAAAATCGATTTTGTCAAATAAATGAATTAGACGAACTTAGGAATTATGCATACTCAAACTCCGAGATTTATAAGGAAAGAATGAAAAATTTGCATGACAAACATATTAAACCTAATGAATTTCGGATAGGAGATTTAGTTCTTTTGTTTAATTCACGACTTCGATTGTTTCCTGGTAAATTAAAGTTTAGGTGGTCAGGACCTTTTTCCGTCACCCATATTTTTCCACACGGTGCAGTAGAAATTAAACCTCGAAATGGGCCACCATTTAAAGTCAATGGCCAACGGCTGAAACTCTGTCAAGGATTTATTGAGGATGAGGAAGAAGAGATCTCGCTTCAAACCGTGGAAGAATAAAAACATCATGCCTGGTAAGTTACGAACGATTGAGACGACAAAATAAAGCGGTAAGTTTTCTAAACCATAGCTTATGGGAAAAAGGGGCACTCACACGCGCACAAAAAAAAAAAAAATTGCTCGGCACGAGGCCATGTCCGCTGGACACGGGGCCGTGTTCGCGCTGCAGACGGGATAAAACCCCTTTTTCAAAACAGTTTCTTCATTCCACACGCCCCGTTTCCCCACAAAAGCTCTGGTTCCAGGCGATTTTTCGCAAAATTTCGACGTCTCTTACCGATCTAACAACGTCAAGGTATGATTCTATCACTCTTAGTAGTTAAATTAGTTACTTGCATGTAGTTAAAACACCACAAATTTGGGGAAAATCTAGGGTTCTTGATGTTCATCCGGATCGAACCTAAAATTTTTGCCTAAATCTGTTTGCATTTAGTTAGATTAGTGTTAAGGGAAGTAAATACACTTAGATTGTTCATAGATTCACCCGATTTCTTACAAAAACCCCAAACCCTTGTTCTTGAACCGAAAAAGATAAAATTGATAAGGTAAACGGGATATTTTGGGAAAAACGGTGTTTAGGGTTTCATTTTCGGGGGAAACCGCACCTATTGGACCAAAAATTTTCAAGTTTTCGAAACCGGGTCGAAAAATGAAGTTTTTGAGTAACAGACCTCTGGACACGGGGCCGTGTCCGCTGGACACGGGGTCGTGTCCAGCCCGCTGTTTGCAGTTTTGTCCGAAAACATTTCTGTTTCGTGCTAATTTTTGGTGTATTCTTTCAGATGGCAAAGTTCACAAGGTTCAATGCAAGTGAGCTTGATGCAAGGGCAAGGTATGAGGTTCTTCAAACAAGACCCGAAGAGTACCCTAGGAGAGCTTGCACGGATCTGTTAACCTTGGTAAACCAGCTGAACCGATTCAACAACATCATTACGGGACCACTAGCTGTTGCATTAAACACTAGGCTTCGGTCGGTGCATCAATGCACCATGGAGTTCTACAGTACCTTCAACTTCAATTCAAGGTGTGACCCATTCGACAATGAAGGGGTTGTATTTCGGTGTGGAGGGACAATGTACTCGATCTCCATGGCACAGTTTGGAGCCATAATAGGTCTATACCAAGAGGAGGAATCGGGAAACGAAGAAAATACCGGAGGATTACGAGACTTGGAGGGAAATGAAAGACAAGCCGCATGGGCTCAAATCGGTGAAGGAATCTACGACCCTCGTAGCACCAAGAGTACGAAGCTAAGGGATCCGCTCTATCGCTACATTCACAGGATCCTCACCTACTCTCTAAACCAACGTCACGACAGTAGCGGTGTTGTAGGGTTGAAAGATTTGGTTGTCCTCCACTGTATCCACAACCAAAAGCCTCTCGATGTTCCGTATCTCCTGTTAAGAAACATGCATCTCAACCGCCTTGCTTGAGCTCCAACGCCTATCTTCTTCGGAGGATGGGTGTACCGTCTTTTTAAGCATTACACGCAAATTCCAAGAGCCTTTGAAAGAAGCCCATGGTCGGGACGAGTTGACTACCACATTTGCCGAGCCATGAACTTACTTTATGAGGCGGAAGACGGAAAAGTGAGTTTCCAAAGAACGCAAGGCTATGCATGGAACCCACAGGAGGCCCTAGTTCTTCACGCACCACCTCCCCACCACCAGTATCCACCCCATGGTGACCCGGGTCAATCCTCCTCACAAGGAGGCGGTTTTCCTAATTTTCAAAGCTTACATGATCTTATGCAGGAAAACCTCATGTGTACAAGGAACGCCTACAACCTCGCCAACAACACATACCACCGGGTCGGAGCTATTGAACGCAACATCAACGATATACAAGATGATATCGGCAGCATCCGGGAGTACATGGCGGGGCATGGGGATGGAGGTGATGAGAGCGATGAAGATATGGAGTAGAGGGTTTGGAGGAGCAGGAGCGGGTTGATGGCGAGCCCACAGGTTTAAGTCCCTTTATCTATCGAACGATTGGTGGCCTGCGTGCCAGAAGTTGAACAATTTACTTTCCCTAAACACTTTTATTTTCCGTTTTTCTTTTACTTTATGCTTGGAACAATTAACTGTGGTAATGTAGGATGTTTGTGTTGCTTGGTGTGGTATTAAGTGATGAAATAGGTACAAACCAAGGCTTGGGGTGCTAAGCCTCAGCACTTATAGGGCCAGGATGGAAAAACCGGAGGAAGAAACCTGTTTTTCAGGCTTTCAGACTGTCCACACGGGGACGTGTCCAGCCAACACGCCCCCGTGCTCACCTCCCAGACCTGCTGTTTGGCTTCTGTTCTGCAGAATTTTGTCAGACACGTGGCCGTGTCCACCTTCTGTAAGTTCTTGTTACTGGCACCTGAACACGGGGTCGTGCCCACTCAACACGGAGCCGTGTTCAGTGCCCAGTAACACAATTTTTTTCTTTTTAAACACTATTTTACACATCTAATCAACCTAAAAATTTATTTTTGGGACACATTGAGGACAATGTATAATTTAAGTGTGGGGGGGATGCTAAAACCTTGAACTTTGCAAGTCCTAAATACAAGCCTTACACAAAACTCTATTGGAACCGCTAATCACCCCAAATTTTTTTCAAAAATTTCATTCTTTTACTTGTCTAGGTTTAACTCGGGAAATTCAAGTTCTCAAAAAGGTTATATTTTCACAAATTTACAACCGATAGCGTAGTGATAAAAAGAACCAACATAAGAAAATTATGAAAAGGCATGACAAACTTATTTAAAATTTGATTATATATACTTGATCACATAAAAACCCATTCCCACAAAAGTGAGTTTTGAGCCTTTATTGAGCACACAATTACATATCACTAGACTAAATGCTCATTTTTCGTTTCTTGTGTGAATAGTCGCTTGGTTCTTACGACTCTAGAACTTGCCATGATGATACATTCCCGGTCCTTATCAACTTAAACCCGAGTAAGTAAATGGTGGAGGCATTAGGACTAACCCTTTTTATTTCTACACCATTATTTTTCTTTTTCTTTTACCACCTACCCAAAAATCCCCCTAGTTAGCCCATTTGAGCCTAAAGCTTTTCGTTTCATCACCCAAACAAAAACCCTTTTACCCACCAAAACCTTTTTCATTTTTAACCCTTTATTTTAGTAACAAGTTCGGTTCTTCGTAAAAAAAAATGTGTGATAATGATGAAGCAAAAAGAAAATAAACAAACAAGTTAATCAAAAATAACTTAGTTTGAATAAAAGCTTCATCAAAATAAAAAGTTGCAAAAATACGAAAACCGACACTTGTTACGCTTTTAGCCCTTTTTCTACTAACCACTAACCCAACCACCTACCTTTAACCCTAGCCTAACCCTTAACCCACAAAGTCCTCTTGATATCTACAAAGGTATAAAAGTTAAAAAGGATGAGGATTGATTTCTTGGCAAGCCTATGGTAGGAATAAGTTCCATGCCGCTCTCGAGTGATTCACTAAAAATACACCTTCGGCCGAGTGTGAGTGACTTCTCCCGTGAGGTATGTGAACTTGTATATAAATGGAATTTTAAAAAGGCATGTTATGCCCAAATAAGTAATTTCTCCTATGAAAAGTTCTAAATAAATCATTACGAATAGGAGTGTAAATAAATAAAAATAAAACCCAAAAAGATCTTGGAAATCCCGACACTCTACGACAAGCCCAAAACCTTATCTTCTACCTATTCCATTTGGGAGTGTAAGCCACATATTAAAGAGTTTTGCTTGAGGACAAGCAAAAGTTCAAGTGTGGGGGTATTTGATGTGTGTAAAATGCAACATAGAAATTACATCAAATAATGCATAAAACTAACCCTTTTTAAGTACTAATATTGGAAAAAGAGTGTTTTTGTCTTCCTTTTGTATTTTCAGGATTAGTGGACTGCCCGACCCCTCAACGGCACCTTCCAAAGCAAAATAGAGAAATCAGAAGACTGAACACGCCCCGTGCTCAGCCAGCACGGGGCCGTGCCCAAGAAGCAGCAGAAAAGACAAACCTATAGAAGCTTCTATTGCCCACCACGGGCCGTGCTCAGCGGACACGGGGGCGTGTCGAAAGTACAGCAGGCGCATTTATTGTAATTGCGAATTACAATTAATGAGGAGAGAGATTGTCAGACAGACACGGGGCCGTGCCCAGCGGACACGGGGCCGTGTCCATCTCTCTGTTCAGCCTATAAATAGGAGGGCTTGGATTCATTTCATCTCATCCCTTGGCACACCACCTCTCTCACACTTCATCCACCACCCACCACCATCACAACACCATCATCCACCACCATCATCCATTGTCCATCGTAGAGTGTGTGAGTCGTCTCGGGATCCAAGATTGATCGTAAGAGTTCTTGACAATCAAGGCCATGTTTGCCTAAGTGTTGGATCTGAGTTTCTTTTTGATTGTATTTTCGTTTGAAATTAAGATGGAAATGAAAGAGTTGTGCAGCGGAATTAAGATGAAAACAAACTTTGCATACAATCAAACGAGAGTAATACTTTTATCAAACATCTTTACACAATGAATCGAAAGATTGAATTTGTTTCAACACCGATTACAATGATTGATGAATGAATGCAAACTCCCCCTCAGCCAGAGCTCAATAGTTTGTTCGTGCAAAGAAGACGATGTGGTAAAAGAGCTAATAGAACAGTACCAAGTACTGAACTATTTATAGGCACTTGCAAACCACTGAGCATCTTTAGCTGACGTCACCATGAAAGTGACATCTAACCTCCTAACAAACTCTAACCTCTGATCTATAAACACTGATGTACTAACTACTGCTATTACATTGTATTACATAAAGGACACTTAAACATCTGCTGCATCCTTCCACTGCTGTGACCCCAGCAGTGCTTGTCCAGATCAGCAGTACTTGACTCAAGGCAGTAGATTGAGTCAGCAGAGCTTTGGTCTTCCATCAGTCTTTGACATTGGTCAGTAGATGCAAAGCAGCAGTTGTAGGTCAGCACTTAGTAAGATCAGCAGATAGGAGGTCAGTTGATACAAGATCACTTTCAAGGGGAGAGATTTGCATGAACTAATCTGTAATCGTCTGCTTATTCTTGATCCACTGCTCTGATCCAGTTTTGGCTTTAATTATCTGTTCCTCTGATAGGGTTCAATCCCAACAATCTCCCCCTGGAACAGATAATGCCAAAACTCTTCATTATTTATGGAATTCTTTATTGCCTCATCAACAGCTCCCTTATCTGACCTTTGAATTGTAATTCAAAGTCTAGGGCATCTGTATCTTCATCATCCCTGCTAAGTGGAAGATCAAGGAGATCCTGCAAATCTTCAAGACTCAGGCCAAGAGCTTTTCCCTTGATATTTTCTCCACTTCTCCACCAGGCCTGAGCAAAGTCAATACGCAGGTCTGTTTGTCAGTTTCCCACTTTTGTATTTTTCAGCCTGGTGGGTTTCTTGGGAGATGTTTATTTGCAGAAGTATTTGGAGAGGCTGGCCTGTTCATAGCTGGCTGAGCAGCACTTGCAGATTGTTCCAATTCAAGATCTTCTTTTATCATTACTTCCGTGCCAGCTTTTACAATGGCATCTCCGGCTAAAAGATCTTGAATTGTTTCCATGCTAAACTGGTTTTTGCTCCTTCTTTTGTAGATGGCAGCACCAGCTGGAGCAGTGGTTCTTTTGACTTGCAGCTTTGGTCGTCTTTTTGAAACCGCTGCTTTGGAGTAGTCAGGTTTTTGTGGAACATTTGGGTCTTTCTTTCTTAGTTCCTCCAACCTTTTGTAGGTGGCCCTGACTCTATCTTCTCCCCACTTTGTCACAGAGTTCTTTGACCCATAATCAGCTGCAATCAGCTCCTCTTTCATTCTCCTCAACTCTAACATCTTCTCAGCTTCAAATTGTTTGAATTTTTCAGGAGGAGTCTGCTTGACCTTATTTTTGATCTTGTCTTGAATCCTGGCTGCTTCTTTTTCAAACTCAGGAATGGTCCAGGTCTTGTACATGTGTTTCTCCCCCTTGTATTTCTTGTAGGTCATGATGTTTTCAATGTAGTCTTTTCTTAAGGACTCATCTGCCCTTTCTGAAATTTTCTGACATACATTTTTAGCAAAACGCTCCATAGTATTGACCTGTGAGAGTAAAAACTAATAGTTTTGTTGAAATTCTCTATCAGGTTTCCCTTTTCTGTTTTTGATTGCAATATCCTCTGCTTGTTTGGCTTTGAGTTTCAAGTATTCTTCAATATTGTTAGGCCTGGGATAAGTTGCAATTGATGGCAAACTCCTTTTGGCTGGGTCATCTTCATAATAAAAAGATTTGATTTCTTCTCTGACTGCAATGAGTTCCAGAGGAAATGAGACACCAGCAGGAGGTAGTGATTTTATAATTTGAGCTGAAGAGAGAGGTATGGGTTTTGGAATAGTGACAAGTGACAGGGATTTTGAAGATGTTGGTGATGGAGATGTGTCATCATTTTTTAAAATTAGCCTTCTCCTTTTTGTAGGAGGGACTGATGATGTTTTGGATGGAACAGTGGTGGTAGATGTAGTGGCAGTGGATTGTGATTGACTAACAGTTGTTGAAACAACTGGTGTTTCAACCACTGTTGTCATTATAACAGATGTTATAACATCTGCTGTCTTCTGCTGTATGTCAGCAGGTGTTGTTTTTGGTGGTAATGATGGTAAAGCAGTGGATGTTGTGTGTGTTGAAGTGGTGTGTGTTGATGGAACAACTGTTTGACAAGCAGTAGTTTTTGTAACTCCTGTTGCATCAGCTGTTTTGTATGGTGGTTTTTGAGCAGACTTTGAACGTCTGGTTGGAATGGATTTGGGTTGCCTCACTTTTCTAGTAGGCTTCTTCTTTTCCTCAACAGGATTTTCATGATCCTTTGACCCAGAAGTACCCTGATCTGGATGATCCATTATGTCTACCCTGGCTTTCCTTTTGGCCTCTCTATCCCTTTTTACACTTGCAACTGCTTCTGCTAGTGCATTTGTTGTCACATCAATTTTCTTGCTGCCATCTGGCAAAGGGATCTTTTTGGTCATGTTTGAATTTTCTGGTTCAAGATAGAGACCATCCTCTATACCCTTCTTTTTCCACTCCTTAATTTTCTCCCCATTTTTGGCATTATCTTCTGGGAGTTGATAAATATAGCATACTTTTGGAGGAGCAGTGCCAGGTGGTGTGCAAGATCTGAGTTTTGAGAGCCTTTAAATCAGCCTGAGTGTTCTCGAACCTTGACTCCATTGCATTCCTTAGCTGTTGAACATGTTTTTCATGTTGCTGATCTGCTAGTTTTGCTTGTTGATGGAGAAACGGTTGAAATAACTTCCAGAGCTCATTTGGAGCAGATGCCCTTTGTGGAGCAGGTGCTTGAGATGGAACAGCGGTTGATTGTACCTTCTGAACTTGTAACACCTGTTGTAGCATATCTTTGAGTTCTGCAACAGAGTTATCAAGTTTTTCAATGCGATCCGTCAATTTCTGGTACTTTAAACCATCACCCAAGTTAATGGGGTCATATGATTTCCCACTAGCAGTGGTTTTATCAGTGGTAGATATAGGGAGTATACTCCAAACATTTACCACTGATGCCCCTTTTTCTTGGTACTGGGGTCTTCTTCCTTCAACACTTGACAACCTTTTGATGTTGCCAGTAGGATAAATAAATCCACTGGTGGTTGGCAGAGGTGCTATAAAAGGAATTGCCTCCAAGGAAGTCTTATTAATGTAACCACTGTCCAAATGTAACCCAGTGGGTGTAACACTTGTAGTGGCTGCTTCACTTGGATTACCACCAAGAGTTACTTGTAACTCAAGGGGTGTAACCTCCTCAGGTTGTGTTGGTGGGTTAGCAAAGATTGATACATCAGACCCAGTCAGTTGTTGAGGTATATTCTCATTAGTAGGTGATTGAGAAGGACTGGTTAATGCCTGGTTCAAATCAATTGCATCCAACAGTGGTTTTATTGGTGAGGGAATTGTGGATGTGAAGGATGGTGTAAAAAGTGGAGTTGCCCCGGGTAATGAGTTGTGGATGATAGAAACGAGTGTTTCTAGAGCATCATGATGTGGAGACCCTATTTGTACAACCTGTTCTTTTTGTGAAGAAGCAGGAGGAGTTGTGGTTATGGGTTGAGATATTTGTACCAACTGCTGGGAGGAAGTAGCAGCAGTGGTTTCTTGTGACATTTGTGTTGTCACAGGCAGGAGCTCTGGTATCTCATCCTCCAGAGTTGCCTTTTTGATGGGTTTTGTGGGGTTTTGAGTTTTTCTTTTTGGCTTTTTGGAGATAATAGGTGTGGGTATCAAAGCAGTTGTGCTGCTGCTTTGATCACCTTGAGCAGTGGGCTCAGCAGCAGATACCTGAGGAGCAGTTGTAACTGCTAAAATCTGCTCAGGCACCTCTGCTTGTGTTTTGCAGGGTGTAGACATCCTTGTAAAAGTTTCAGCAGTTAAGCAATTTGTTTGAATGAAATCACCTTGTTTTATTGCAGCAGCATCCTTCTTTCCAAGTTTCATTTCAAAATAGTAACTTAAAAATCTTGGAAAAAGTAAGAATGCCTTTGTTTCAACATTTTTAACCAAATCATTAAAAATTTCCTGGGAGTAGTTAAAATTTTCATCTTGAAGAATTGCAAATCCCAGTTTTTGAATTTTTAATGGTATCTCATTGAAAGAAGTGGTTTTGTTTGAAACACATTTTAAGAGGATGTGAAATAAAAATCTTGTTGCAGGAGGAAAGTAACCTTTTTCTAAGGTGTCCTTTTTGACCTCTGCAATGTACCCTCTTTCCAGAAAATCATTTTTTAACTCGTTTTTAGGGAAAGTAATTTTACCTTCTTGATCGTCGAGTTTAAAGACCTCTGAAATTGTTTGTGGTGTAATCTTGACTTATTTTCCCTTTAAAGTAGAGTTAATGGCTATTACAGCTTCTCCTTGTGTTTCAAGGATTGCATTCTTCCAAAACTCCCTTTGGGTTGCCAAGTAAATTGGTGCATCCTCTGTCAACAAAGTTTTGTACTTTGAGGCGGTGATGATATCAATGATGGAATCGAACTCCTTTGTGGAACTGGGTTTTGTAAGGAGACCAAGAAGATTGTGAGATGGTTTGTGTGGAATTTCAGTGGAGATTGCCTTTTGAGAGGCTGTTTTCGATGAAGATTTGGATGAGGGTTTTGCAGATTTCTTTGATTTAGTCATTTTGAGGATGATTGATCGAAGAAATTTGTGGAAGATGAGATGAAAAATGTGACAACCCGCACTAAACCAGGTATCCGTACGACTTAACTAATGATTAATTACTGCTTAATTACTGTGCTTGATTGAACTAGCTGATGAACTACTACTTGATATCTGATACATGTACTTACATGCATCATACTTTGCTTATCGTCACTACATTATCTACATGCTTAACCCTAGTGACAAACATGATGCACAAAAAGCACAGTAGCACTATCACGGATAACCTACTGAACATGCTGATAAAGCCAGCATCAGGCAAACACTGCCTCTAAGGCCTGTAAGAGCCTGAGATGTTTTGCTACACTAGCAGTGAGTGTAGGGATGCAAGGGTTGTGGAACTGCGTCTCTAGGAATAAGTTACAATGACTGGATGTGCCTAAAACGTACTCTAAGCACAAAACACAGCACTTTGATAAATAATCCAGCTTCTAGCTGACTAGTAAAGTGCCAAAACATGGGGAAAATAACACTAGACACTTTCCAAAGTGTCAGGAAACAAATTGTGTCACTAAATAAATATAACGACACTTTAAAAGCTTTGTTAACGCTTTAACGGATCACTATCCAACCGAACAACCGGACTATACCCGGGACATGAAAATATTGTTATTTTCATTATTTTTCTTTTTCTGAGCCAGTTAGGGTCCCCGTACACCCTAACACCCGCTTTAACATACTATACACAGGTAACCGAGTTAATTACTTAACTTAACTAAACTATGCCTAACTAATTGGTTGGTTTCGAACAAGGGACCCCCCCTAACCAAAACCGTCCCCTTGGGGAGATACTTTGTACTTGCAAGATTTCCTAATCTAATCTTGTCTAATATCCTAAAGACACAAGAACCATTGGATAATAACTCTATGTTTAATCTATAAGATCTTTGCTAAGCACATATGATCATTCCACAACATAACACTACAACAAAACTCTCTCTTTCTCTCTACACTAGCTACGGCTGAACACCCCCCTCCCCACACATCCATTTTCGATTTCCATCTTCACATTTCAAGTTCATCCAAGCATCAAGGGTCTCGTATTAGGAAGCTTGGAGCAAGCGGAACGCGAAGGACCTCTTTATCTAGCTTTTATCCACGCCATTTTCGTCACGATTCTTCCCTAGCCTCGAGCTAGAGGTATAATGCTTACAACTCGTATTTGAACTATTCTAATGTGGTTAAAAGGATTTGTATCGGTTAAATCCCGTTAAAATACAAAATGATGCACAAAAGTCTACTAAAAACACTAAAAGTGGTGGTTAATAGCACATAAGTTGTGTAAATGTTGTAGTAATTGAAAGTTGTGTTTATTTAGACCCGATCTATGTTGTGGTAGCTCGGATCATCGTTTAACCCGGTTTGGTAAGATAATGGATCTTAACATAAGCTTGTTTTGAATGATACAAGGGTTAAAAGGTGAAACTCTACCACACATGAAACATGAACTTGTGTAAAAGTGTTTTAGCTTGTACAAAAGTGTTTAAAACTAGCAGATCTACGCATCTGCAAGTGGTATTTTCAAAGAACCACGTACCAAAGAAATCATGTATTTTAAAAGATGGATTTTACACTAACAAGCATGATTTTTATAAACCACAAGTGTGTAAACACTTGTGAAATGAAAAGATCCGACAAAATAACAATTTTTGTAAAAGATGACGGGAAGTTGTAAAGATGGGTTTTCTCTAAAAACGAGGTTTTTACAAGATCAAATTATTTTATATAAAGATCCACTAAAGGTAATGAGATTTACCTCATATTCTCGGAAAAACTACAAGTTCATGTAATATACGCAATTTGTATATTTTGACTAGTTAAAATGTTAAAATATCGATTGATGACGTTGAGAAGATTGTTGATTTGATTTGTAAAAGAAAATGATACGCTTGAAAGCGTGGCCACCTCCAGTTACAGAGGAAACTCTGGCGAAATTTTTCTAAAAACCTAACACTTAGAATTATTTACACAACAAGTGTTAGAATTATTTTTGACATGTTTTCGAAACATAAATTTCACCATGACTTTATTTACTAAATATTCGGAGGTGGGATTTTCACGAAATTTAACGTGATAAATATATATATTTTTCACACACTGTTTATGATTATTTTGTGAAAATACATAAATATTATTTTTAGAGTAAAAATAATATTTACGAACGTTAACGAATCCAAAATAATACGAACGCTTTCACCAGAAATATATAAGTTACACCGGTAATTATATTACCACCCGATTGTTAAAACGTAACTTACGCACTTACGGAAATATTTATGAACGCGTATTTTAACAACGTATTATTGGAGGAAAATTATGTGAGATGAAAATATAATATTTTGAGAAAATACTTATATTTTGGAATTGGAAATATGAATATATATATTAAGTGAGACTTAATGATTTAATTTGAACGCACATGTATTGAATCCCCCATCCTTGGGAAGGAGATTAACTACCAAGTATATACAGAACGTAAACACGAAATAGTTGTCTAACTATTTCCCAAAGATTTTAACCATAAAGCTAAGGCACGGCCGTCCGTCTAATAGAATTAGCACTTGTAGGTCGTCGCACAGCTTTCTGATTTGGAGTACTTGGTAGAGACGCACCGACTGTGAGTTCATGTCCCCCTTTTCTCTAACTGTTTTCAGTTTTCTTAACTGCGGGGGTGAAATACATGTTACTTTGTTTACAAGTACTTTATACATGGTATGGTTAACGTAAGGAGGTTTACTACTTAGATTATGTGAATGGGTAGGCGGAAACACCGTGGGACGTAAGCGGTAGATCTATCTGGGTGTAGCGAGCCCAACTCTAGGCCCAACAGAACGGACCTCTAAGAGGACCAACAGAACGGACCTTGAGTGACTTTGTGCCCGACGCATAAATCGGCTAGGTTGAGTCTTCCTACTTGCATTTCACAACATGCTAATGGCCTTGCAAACCATTGGTGATCTCTTTTCCTTACACTGCTACATACCAGGGAACTTTTATACTTACAAGTGTTTTACATACTCACTTACACATGAACTCGCTCAACATTATTGTTGATTTTTTCAACTCACATGTATTTCAGGAAATTAACAGGATCTGGCACGGTATGACGTGTTTTCCCGCTGCATATTGGGTTCCAAGGTCATCCCAGTTTAGGAAATGTGACTCTTTCCTGGACAAGTCACAAATCTTAAACTGCGTTTATCTCATGTTGATGTTTAAGACAATGTTTTATGTTATAATGTTGTAAGTTTTTAAGACAATGGTATGTTACTCTGGTTTTAAAACTAAATTAAACGGATGATCTTGCATGTTCTTATTTCATATAGCTTTGTTATGATTAAGCTATGGTATTAAGAAGTCACACCAAAATTTACCACGCTTCCGCAAAGCCAGGGTGTGACAGCTTGGTATCAGAGCTCTGATCATAGCGAACTAGGATTCTTTCTCGAGTCTAGACTATGATCACTAGGGCTCTCACGAAAACATTTTTCTGCATACCACTTAAGTCCAGATCCAAAACTTTTTACAAACAAATGTTGAGCACATTTTATTATTTATAGGCTCAGTCTGGAAAGGGCTGAGGCTCGGTCTGAGAGGCCGAGGCTCGGTCTGAGAGATCGAGGATTAGTTGGCTAGTGGGACTAGGAGAATTGGCTAGTGGGACTAGGAGGATTGGCTAGTGGGACTAGGAAGAGTAGGCTCAGTTTGGAGACTGAGGCTCGGTGTTGGAGACCGAGGCTCGATCTGAGAGGTCGAGGTAGTTGATAGAGCAGTCTAGGAGGACTGGGAGGCTAGTGGGACTAGGAGAATTATGTGATATCTTACTTGGTGACTTATGTGATTACCTGATTGTGTGACTTATTATTTGAGCATATTTGTGTTTATGTTACAGACTTATGGACTCAGACGATACTGGCGTTTCGGACACCACTGGACCCAACATCCTCCGAGCACGAGGTGCACACATCTGACTATACCAGTACTGACGAGGATGATCTCCAGCCCTTCGCACTACCCGATGGTGCTGATGAGCATGCAGATGACCCTCCCGCTGAGTACCTACCTCTAGTAGAGATTCCGGCTCCTATACCCTTAGCCGTTTATCCAGCATATGATTACCTTCTTGACGCCGAGGCTGATGGCGATATTGACCTGTTTGAGGATGAGCCTTTTGAGGATGAGATCCAGGGTGAGGCCCTTCTTCCTGCGGACGATCTTTTGATGATCGCTGACGTTCCCGCTGAGGATTCGCCAGCACACTCTCCTGTCCCAGACTCCTTCGAGTCTGTGGCATCCGCACCTTCTCACACATTGAGCGCACAGCACTTTGCGCACGATTCTGATCCTGACCAGGCATCCTCTGTTGCACCTATACCCAGCTTTGAGTTTGACCATGATGACATAGAGGATTCTGATCCTATCTTTCCCCCGGGATACGACCCGAATCGTGATATCGAGTTTATACCTATGGATCAGCCCATGGAGGATCCAGCTGACCCGGTAGATCCTATCGACCCAGAGTTTGACTACGAGATGGCTTTCGATGACCCTGAGCCTGTCGTTGCTCCTGAGCAGGCAGCCGCTCTAGACCCCATACTTGAGCATGACCCCGTACATGCTGGCATCCCTTTTGCGCCTGTTATAGCAGACCCACATGTTGATGATCTCCCCGTGTATGTTCCTTTGTTAGAGGGCGACCATGTTGTTGTTGATCCTGTTGTTCCTCTACCTGTTGACCATCTTGTTGAGCACATTGCACCCGTTCACCCTTTTGTTGCACCTGATCCCGTTCCACTAGAGCCCGAGCACGCACTGTTCGCGGAACACATGGATCCACCAGATGAGCATGCACAGCACGGTTGGATACCTGCTGATGAGGATGTTCCACCATTTCCCCCTCAGATCCCTGTTACACGACATGCTGATTTTTCTTTTCAGGTTCCTCAGTTTGTACCTCCAGCGAGTGCTGGAGAGGGTTCTTCAGCCCATCCTTTTGGGCATGTACCGATGTCTATCCCTTTTATGCCCCAGATGTCATCTGTTCCACCCTCTGTTGCTCCATTTCACGTGGCACCTTTCGACCCCACCAGAGAGCCGTTTCTTTGGGCACCAGACTCTGGTATGCCACCTACTGACCCCTACCATTCTTTCCACAGGGGGTATACTATCGAGGACGTCTTGATGTCCTTTGTCGCCCAGCACGAGTCGCACACGCAGCGCATCCAGGAGCTTGAGAGAGCTCAGCTGCCACCGTGTCCGTGCCATGGTCAGACACACTCTTCTCTGCAGCCATTTCGACCTTTACCACCAGATTATGCTGCCCGTCTCTTTACACTAGAGCAGCAGGTTGCTTCTATCATTCGTACTCAGCAGGCTATGGAGGCGGACTGGCTCCAGTTACGTCGTTTGTTTTACACCCACTTTCCCCCTCCTCCACCACCATCTGTATAGAGCTCATTAGTACTGTTTGGGTAGACGAGGATGAGAAGACGGCGATTGTTGGACTGCACAACATTTTTGGAAACTACATTTGATTCTGACTTTTGTTGACTTGTATTTGACGTATTTGACATTGACATGATGTAGCTTTTGGACAGGGGTGATGTAGCCCCTAGTTGATTGATGATTGTATGATACAGGGATGTACTGATACACTTACTATGTGGTCTCGATATATGGCAATCGCAGTATTCTCATCATATTTGATTCGCTTGATTGCTTATTTGTATTTTTATGACATGGGATGTTATGTGATTGGTATTTGTGATGTATTGATAACATGAGATGTTATGTGATTATACTATTACTATCGTTATATACGTACACTACATTATGACATGACTTACGTATTATAACATCGGAGCTTTACTATGGCCTGACCAACTTAAACCATCTTTTAGAAGATGCCGCCAAGACGTGAGACACGCATGCCTACTAATGAGGCAGAACTCCAGCAGATTATTGCTGCTGCCATAGCACAGTATGCAGCATCTCAGCCCGGAACGAGCGGAAGTATTAACCAAGGCAATAACAATCCACCTCACGGGTGCACCTACAAGCAGTTCTTAGACTGCAAGCCCGTAAACTTTGATGGCACAGGAGGTGCTGTCACCTTTGTTCGTTGGGCTGAGAAAACCGAATCTGTTCTACGCATGAGCAAGTGCGCGCTGGATCAGCAAGTCACCTATATCTCAGGGTTGTTTCTAGATGGAGCCCTATCCTGGTGGAATCTACAAGTACAGACACTAGGCGAAGCTGCTGCCTACGCGCTGACCTGGACCAAACTAAAGGAACTCATGCGCAAAAAGTACTGTTCCCGCGCAGAAATCCAGAAATTGGAGACCGAGTTTTGGCACTTGAAAATGGACGGTCCAAAGATCGCAGAATACGTTCAAGGGTTCCAAGACTTATCACATGTGGTACCCTACATGGTCACTCCTGAGTTCAAGCGAATCGAGCGCTTCATTTGGGGATTAGCTCCTCAAATCATAAGCATGGTGACCTCATCTAAGCCTGCGACTATTACTGAGGCGATTGATTTAAGCATAGCTCTCACTGAGGAAGCGATCCGCCTAAACAAGTTTGATGAGATCAAGACGAAGAAGACAGAGACTCGTGTCGAGTCATCAGGAGGTAACAAACGGAAGTTCTCAAACTTCAAGCAGGGCGCCAGTGTGGCGGTTAAGAAAGGAGGATCAGACACACCAGCTCAGGTTACAGCTGGTAGAGGGAAGAAAGGAAAAGGGTACATGGGCACCCAACCCAAGTGCAACGTCTGCCAACGCCACCATTCTGGTCATTGCGGGTCAAAAGTATGCGAAGCATGTGGGAAACGTGGCCACTCGAAGGACACTTGTTGGGCCACTGCTGGTCAGGGAGGCCAGGGAGGATTTGGAAACAGAAATTACAACCGGGGTGGGAATGGAAATCGCCCACAAGGAAACTATGGAGGTAACGAGAATCGAGGCAACAATGCTAACCAAGCGGGCGCTGTGAATCATAATCAGAGGAATGACCAAGCTGGTGGAAACGGGCAAAGACTTGGGTGTTTTCACTGCGGTGATATCGGGCATTTTAAGAAGAACTGCCCAGATTTAAACCAAGCCCGTGGAAGAGTGTTTCAACTCGAAGCTAGGGAAGCGCGCCAGGATCCCAATGTCGTTACTGGTACGTTCCCTGTGAACCAACGCTATGCATCCGTTTTATTTGATACTGGTGCCAATTATAGCTTCGTGTCGCTAGAATTTAAGAATATGCTTGGTTGATGTGCGGTAAGTGTCGTATATTTTAGGTGTATATTTTAAGCCCTTTTTAACACTTATTTTAGCCAAGTTTTAAATTTATAAAACACGATATTTCACTGACACTAAACACACATATGGGCAAGTGCACCCATCGTTGAGTGTAGTATAGTGTTGGTAAGATACCGAGGTCGTCCAAGGACACAAGAGCTTTTAGTACCGGTTTATCCTCAACGTCTAACCAAAATAAAAGTTTAGAAAAATGTTTTAAACTAAGAAAACTAAAAATGCTGAAAATAAAAATAAAAGAAAAACAGATAGACAAGATGAATCACTTGGTTCCGACTCGTATCTAGTATAACCTTTGATTATTTCCGCACTTTTGCACATAATTAAGAGATTATCTTAGTTATTGTAGTAGGCCCCTCTTTTGAAGGTGACGTTACCCTCACCCCAGTAGTTTGAGTCAGCAGGGATACAATCCTAAAAGAGTGGATTATTGGAAGATAATGAATTAAGTTATTAATGCAGTATTGTGGTAGGCCCCGCTTTTGGCGGTGACGTTACCCTTGGCTAAGTAGTCTGAGTCAGCAGGGATACAGTCCTAAATAGCCGGGTTATAGTATTAATAGTAGCTAACTTATGAGGGGATCAAAGAGTTTGGACCCCCGCCATCCAATACCGTGAAGTATTGAAGGAGGTCCTACTAAATTTGACCCAGGTCCATTGCAGGACCTCTAAACGCTGAACAATGGCAAGACCTTTACCAAACCGTTCCCTTAACCCCCTACCAGGTAGCCAACATACCTCCATATAGACCGTGGAGATATGAATGGTGAAAATCCTTTATTTTATATAGACAGTAAAATAATGCCAAGACACCACGGAAAAACGATAAGGAAAGATCACCTTCAACATAAGTAACTAGTTATTAAAGTCATTAATACAAAACCAAATAAAAAGTGCAAAAGATTAGAAATAAAAAGTATTATACTAGACACTTTGTCTTCACCAAGTGATGTAAGAAACTTAGGCAAACATGGCCTTGATTGTCAAGAACTCTTACGATCAATCTTGGATCCCGAGATGACTCACACACTCTATGATGGACAATGGATGATGGTGGTGGATGATGGTGTTGTGATGGTGGTGGGTGGTGGATGAAGTGTGAGAGACGTGGTGTGCCAAGGGATGAGATGAAATGAATCCAAGCACTCCTATTTATAGGCTGAACAGAGTGCTGGACACGGCCCCGTGTCCGCTGGGCACGGCCCCATGTCCGTCTGACAATCTCTCTCCTCATTAATTGTAATTCGCAATTACAATAAATGCGCCTGCTGTACTTTCGACACGCCCCCGTGTCCGCTGAGCACGGCCCCGTGATGGGCAATAGAAGCTTCTATAGATTTGTCTTTTCTGCTGCTTCTTGGGCACGGCCCCGTGCTGGCTGAGCACGGGGCGTGTTCAGCCTTCTGTCTTCTCTTTTTTGCTTTGGAAGGTGCCGTTGAGGGGTCGGGCAGTCCACTAATGTTCCTTTCCTTGTATTTATGTTGGATTTACCTGTCTT
>JARYGA010037868.1:0-22735 GCA_030545235.1 Helianthus tuberosus | reverse complement strand
AGTCGTCATCTCTCTGCTGAACGGAAGTTCTGACCTGAGCTCTCACGGTTTCGCAATTTAACCTCTTACAGATATCATATGTGGTATATTCACCTGTAAGACTGAATATTGGGATCTGGATACGGGAGTATATTCTAAGGTGGGACACGCGATTAAGTTTAAGTATCTAAGACATTAATCTCGTATCTCGAAGCAATTGAACTTTGTGTGAGAATTTAAGTGGATCAGTATACTGACAATCTAAGTGAATCGTTTAGAACTTAAAATGTCTAAAGCTTAACGGTGTTGGTGATTTGTCTCAAAAACTGATATGATCCTTTTACACAAACTCACAAAAATATTGTTTGTAAATAGTTCTTTACTGCATTTCATTTTATTACAAAATTCAAAAAGATTTTAGTGTGTTTTAGCATAAATTTTGTAAAATACAAAAAGATTTTCAACAACTGGTGTTGGAGAACTGATTTTTAAAATTCCAAGTGCTAAACATGATGAACAAATGGTTTGGGTAAAAATTGTTTGAAATGTTTTGAAATGAAATGAGAAAAGTTTTTGAAAAGAAAACATTATTCCTGCAAATGGTTCATCAGTGACTAACTTTGTAAAATTATTGTTTAAATTTCTTATTCACAAGTGTTCATTAGATGGTGAGATTGTTTTTACAAGTTATCATCAGAAAAATTATTTTTGGGTAGAGAATGTGCAGGATAAGAACTAGGTGATCTTGGATAGATGATAGAGAGCCAGGTTCCGATACCTGAGGACTCTGTGATTTTAACAAGCCAGGCTGCGATCCCAGCATATCGAAAGGGGGAGTCCGAAGACACCTACAGGAAGGAGTTTGTTGGTGATGAAAAGAAAAGAGAGATTGTGGATGCCTTACAGTGTAAGATACTTCAGAGAGTTCGAGGGGACTGATAAAGACTAAAGATACGAAGACTCAACACTGAAGACTCGTCAACATTCGAGGGGGAGTCTGTTGGTGCATGCGCCTGTCGACTTCATCTTGTATTGAGTCTTGTACATAGAATGATAGATCAGAGTGAGATGTATGAGATAATATCAGATTTTAGGGTTTGATATAGGTGATTTCGATGTTGATTCCGCTTGAAATAGACTTGTGCAGTCTCAAGCGAAATCATATGTTGTCATTTCGCTTGAACTGGTTCCTTGGCACTCTCAAGCGAAATCTGATCCTCTATAAATAGGATCCAAGCGAATTCTAGATAATGGATTCCGGTCAGAGCAACGAAGTGCTGCCGAAGTGTCGTCTCGTTGTAAAACGTTTGATAATCAATACTAAGACAGTTTAAAGTGATTTACTAGCTGAATTGACCTCAGTTTGTCTGTTTCCGCCTTTCAAACTGAGCAAAACTCTTCTGATCGACTCGTTCGGGTCTGAAAACGATCCTACAAATGTTTAAAATTCAGATAGCCGACGAAGAAAATCAAGGAAATCTGAATAACAATAACCAGAGTAACATTAAAATTCAGATGGCCGACAATAGTGTCGTCCAACATATAGTGGCACAAGGAATCATAGATGCAATGCCATTTATTATTCAAACAGTTCAGGAAGCGAATAATAAAAGTAAACATAGCAGTAAATGACCAATTGAACCAGAACACAGCGTAAACAATGGACCCTTACTTCAAGCGCCCATTCCCAAAAGAAGAAGAACCATGCCTTATGGTTGTTCTTACAAAGAATTCTGGTCCTGCAAACCAACAAAATTCTCGGGCAATGAAGGACCCATTGCAGCTCTACGCTGGATAGAAAAGACTGAGGTTGTTTTAAAAATAAGCAAGTGTGCTGAAGAAGACAAGATAATGTTTGCTTCTAATTTATTTAAGAACTCAGCCTTAGAATGGTGGAACACTATCCTCCAGTCAAAAGGAAGTGATAGGGTACACAATATGGAATGGCAAGAATTTAGAAATATGGTAGAAAGGAAATTCTGCCCTCCCAATGAAAAGGAACAGATAGCGAATAAGTTTTTGAACTTAAGGATGACCGGGGTAGATAGTAAGGGTTATACTACCACATTTTTTGAATATGCTAGAATAGTACCAACCCTTGAATCACCTGAACCAGTATTAATCTCCCGTTACATCTGGGAATTAATCGGAGAGATTAGACATGTAGTCAAGGCAGCTAGACCTCAAACTATAGAAGAAGCCGTAGAACTAGCAAACACCTTGACAGATGTGTTAATCTGTACTAGGGAAGAAGACCAGAGGAGAAACCTAACCCAAAGGCTTACTCAAGAATTCCGTTCTGGGAATTACAATCGTAGGAATATAGGTTCTACCTCTGCACCATTCTGCAAGGTCTGCAAGGAAAAACATTCGGGAAAATGCTCAACTCTTTGCAATTTCTGCAAAATGCCAGGACACAAGGAAGAAGAGTGCAGGAGAAAAACCAGTAATGGACTGTGCTTCAACTGTGGAGAAAAAGGTCACATCAAGCCAAATTGTCCAAAATTGACTCCAGTTGCGAACAACAGGAACACTAAAAATGCTAGAGCATTTGTTCTGACGGCAGACGAAGCCAAGATGATTCCGGACGTGATAGCTGGTACGTTTTTAGTTAATGATGTTTTTGCTAAAGTATTATTTGACTCTGGTGCAAACCAAAGTTTTATTAATACTTCGTTTTGCGAACTTCTAAATCAGTCATTAACTAAACTACCACAAGAATGTCTAGTAGAGACAGCTAATGGAGAAACTGTTAAGATTTCTGAAAACTTGCAGGGAGCAAGAATAGAAATTTTAAACCAAAAGTATATTGCAAACCTTTACCCAATGAATCTAGCAGGATTTGATGTAGTTTTAGGAATGGATTGGTTAATAGCCAATAAAGCCAGTATTTTATGTGATCAAAAGTCAATTCAAGTAAATTCACCAAAAGGTGAAAAGATCACTATTAAAGGAGATAAACCCTCTAGATCCACTAAATTCATCTCTGTGATGAAAACTGCAAGTTGTATAAGAAAAGGATCATTAGTGTATTTGGTTTCCATAATCACTAACACTAAAGGAAATGAATTAAAAGACATTCCAGTAGTGTCTCAGTTTTCAGATATATTTCCAGAAGAATTACCAGGACTACCGCTAAACAGAGAAGTCGAATTCAGAATCCATCTGTTACCAGGAACAACACCAATTGCCAAAGCACCCTACCGTTTGGCACCCGCTGAATTGCAGGAACTAAAGAAACAGTTAGATGAATTATTAGAGAAGGGATTCATACAGCCAAGCTCGTCACCGTGGGGAGCGCCGATTTTATTCGTTAAAAAGATGGACGGATCGATGCGTATGTGCATTGATTACCGTGAATTGAACAAGGTCACGATTAAGAATCGGTACCCATTACCAAGAATCGATGATCTGTTCGATCAACTACAGGGAGCTCGATTTTTCTCTAAAATCGATTTAAGGTCAGGATATCATCAATTAAAGGTACAGGAAGAGGATTTTCCTAAAACCGCATTCAGAACAAGGTATGGCCATTATGAATTCACTGTCATGCCATTTTGGTTAAACCAATGCCCCAGCTGCATTTATGGACATGATGAACCGAATATGTAAGACATATTTGGATAAATTCATAATTGTCTTTATAGATGATATTCTTATTTATTCTAAAAGTAAAGAGGAACATGCAAAGCATTTGCACGCACTTCTAAGTTTACTAAGAAAGGAAAAAATTTATGCTAAGTTTTCAAAATGCGAGTTTTGGTTAGAGCAGGTACAGTTTCTTGGACACTTAGTAAACCATGAAGGAATTCATGTGGATCCCACCAAAATCTAGGCGATAACTAAATGGAAAACCCCTGAATCACCAACCGAGGTTAGAAGTTTCTTAGGATTGGCAGGTTATTATAGAAGATTTATTCGAGATTTCTCTAGAATAGTCATTCCTTTAACTAAGTTAACCTGTAAATCCATTACGTTTGAATGGGGACCAAAACAAGAAGAAGCATTTAGAATTCTTAAGCAAAGATTAACCCATGCACCCATACTAGCATTACCAGAAGGAACTGAAGACTTTATAGTCTATTGTGACGCTTCCAAACTAGGTTATGGATGTGTATTAATGCAACGCTGATGTGTGCAAAATGCAACATATAAATTACATCAATTGTGGCATAAAACTAACCCTTTTTAGTACTAACGTTGGAAAAAGTGTGCTTTTGTCTTCCTTTTGTATTTTCAGGATTAAATGAGCTCAAATTAACAAAAGAAGCAAAAAGACATCAAAATCGAACATAAATACAAGAAAAGGAACAAACGTGACATGCCCGACCCCACGACAGCACCTTCCCAAGCAAAACAAGAAGACAGAAGACTAAACACGCCCCGTGCTCAGCCAGCACGGGGGCGTGCCCAAGTGTCAGCAGAAAAGACAAAGTGGTAGAAGCTTCTATTGCCCACCACGGGGCCGTGCTCAGCGGACACGTGGCCGTGGTCAACTATAAGATTCGCAGAATCCAGGAAAATCTTCATAGTACAGATATGCTTCTGCACACGGGGTCGTGCTCAGCGGACACGGGGGCGTGGTCAACTAATAAAGACAAGCTGCATTAAATGAAGAAAGAGAGGATGTGGACACAGGGCCGTGGCCACTGGACACGGGCCCGTGCCCGAGTTCTGTTCAGTCTATAAATAGGAGTGCTTGGCTCAAGCTCAAACCATCCCTTGGCACACCACCTCTCTCACACTTCACCCACCACCCACCACCACCATAACACCATCATCCACCACCATCATCCATTGTCCATCATAGAGTGTGTAAGTCGTCTCGGGATCCAAGATTGATCGTAAGAGTTCTTGACAATCAAGGCCATGTTTGCCTAAGTCTCTTACATCACTTGGTGAAGACAAGTGTCTAGTGTAATACTTTTTATTTTCAATGTTTTCGCACTTTTTACTTGGTTTTGTATTAATGACTTTAATAACTAGTTTCTTATGTTGAAGGTGACTCTTCCTTATCGTTTGTCCGTGGTGTCTTGGCATTATTTTACTGTCTATATAAAATAAAAGATTTTCACCATTCATATCTCCACGGTCTATATGGAGGTATGTTGGCTACCTGGTCGGGGGTTAAGGGAATGGTTTGGTAAGAGTCTTGCCGTTGTTCAGCGTTTAGAGATCCTGCAAGGGACCTGGGTCAAATTTAGTAGGACCTCCTTCAATGCTTAACGGTATTGGATGGCGGGGGTCCAAACTCTTTGATCCCCTCATAAGTTAAACTACTATTAATACTATAAACTGGCTATTTAGGACTGTATCCCTGCTGACTCAGACTACTTAGCCGAGGGTAACGTCACCTTCAAAAGAGGGGCCTACCATAATTTTCATTAATAACTTAATTAATTATCTTTCAATAATCCGACCCTTTAGGATTGTATCCTTGCTGACTCAAACTACTGGGTTGAGGGTAACGTCACCTCCAAAAGAGGGGCCTACTACAATAACTAAGATAATCTCTTAAATAAGTGCAAAACTGCGGAAATAATCAAAGGTTACACTATACACGAGTCGGAACCAAGTGATTCATCTTGTCTATCTGTTTTTCTTTTATTTTTATTTTTCAGCATTTTAGTTAATTTTCATTTTCTTAGTTTAAAACCTTTTTCTAAACTTTTGATTTGATTAGACGTTGAGGATAAACCGGTACAAAAAGCTCTTGTGTCCTTGGACGACCTCGGTATCTTGCCAACACTATACTACGCTCACGATGGGTGCACTTTCCCATATGTGTGTTTAGTGTTAGTAAATATCGTGTTTTATAAATTTAAAACTTGGCTAAAAAGTGTAAAAGGGCTTAAAATATACTTAAACCTACATATACACCTAACGCACATCAAGTTTTTGTCGCCGCTGCCGGGGACACAAGGATTTTAAGAAAGCTTAAATTCGACGGCCTAATCAGTTTTTCAAAACCTTTTTAAAACGCGCGCACATTTTTCGGCATTTTAGTTTAGTTTTGCATTTACAGTAACCTGAACACGGGCCGTGCTCACTGAACACGGGGCCGTGCTGCACATTTTCATAAAACACCCAGTAACAGTAGCTTGAACACGGGCCGTGCTCACTGAACACGCCCCGTGCTCAACGAAATAAGTAAATTTAATTAAAACGCCCAGATACAGACCCTGAATACGGGGCCGTGCCTACTGAACATGGGGCCGTGTCCAGACTCTGTTTCCGTTTTTATTTTTGTTTTCTGATCTCGAGACTTTTTTGTGGTCTGCAAAGTGATTCTCATGGATCAATACTCAGGAGGTTACAACTACACCTATGAGGAGGATGATTATAGGAGTAACTATTGCACCAATTGTAATAATCCGCACTCAGTTCACTATAATCACTCATATCAACCATCCAATTCATACACCTACTATGAGGAGCCCAGGTATAAGCCATCACCTTCATACACATCATATGAAGACCAAAGGTATGAACCTCCTCCCTCATACTCATATTTTGATGAACCAAGGTATGAGCCTTCATACTCATACTTTGAGGAACCAAGATATGAGCCACCACCTTCGTATGCTTACTATGAGGAACCATGGCGTGAACAACCCACCTCGTATGAGTATTATGAAGAACAAAATTACGACCCTTATCCATCATATGCTTACAATGAAGAACAATGGTGTGAACCATCTACTTAACATGGGTATTATGAGGAACAAAGGATCGAACAACCGGATTCAAGCTTTGAAAATCCTGATCCTTTTTCTATAACCGAAGTGACCGATAGGATATTAGAACACCTTAGAGTTATCGATCGCTATATAAAAGAATCTCGAGCAAGGGAAGAGGAGTCCCGCGCAAGAGAACAATTAAATAAAGAAGAGATAACCGAAAGTGTAAAAATGGAAGAACAAATAAGTGAAGAACCGACACATGAGTTAAACAACGAAAAAGGTGAGTCCGACAACGTTAAATTCAAGAAGAGTCTAATTTTGAAGAAATTAATCTCTTGTCACCTTCTTTTGAAAATCATTGTTTAGTTCCCACTCATGCTAAGTTTTTAAAAGAGTTAAACACTAACACAAAAATTGACGAAACGGTAAGTGTTAGGTTAACTATTGATCAAACCTCGCTAATAAAAGAAGACCCATTTGAAATTAACATTACACCGGTTCCATGTTTCTTTCAAAATTCGTTTATTAGTAATGTCACAATTGATAAAGATCTTTGTGTTAACATAATGCCTAACTACATTTTCGAAAAATTTAGTATTAGTGATTTTTCTCCACTTCAAATACCCATTTTTCTATCCAATCGGAAAGTAATAAAATCAGTCGGTATAGTTGAGGATGTCTTGGTTCAAACAAACCAAATGGTAGTTCCCACCGACTTTGTCATCCTCGATGACGCTCCTCTAGTGTTGGGACGACCATTTGTAAAATCTCACGAAGCTTTAAAAAACCGGAAGTACAACAATCTACCTCTCCAATTAGGGGCATTTAAAAGAAGTGTCGATCTTGAGCGGTCAATGAAATATTCATTCGGCAACAATGACCCCCTAATTGAAGATGAAGATGAACCACCCGATACAAGTGAAAAGATTGACCACTTTGTTGAAGAAGAGGTCGCCATAGAGCAAACTTTTAAAGTTCTTGATAAAAATGAGCAATCAAATAAGGAGTCTCCTAAAGACCCACCACTTGACCTCAAAGAACTTCCAAAAGGTTTGGAATATGCTTTTCTAGACATAGATGGTAATTTACCTGTAATTATTTCGTCTAAATTAGATAACTTAGAAAAAGAAAAAT
The DNA here is from genome assembly GCA_030545235.1 of Helianthus tuberosus. NCBI lineage: Eukaryota > Viridiplantae > Streptophyta > Magnoliopsida > Asterales > Asteraceae > Helianthus > Helianthus tuberosus. The sequence goes on along the minus strand of JARYGA010037868.1, from coordinate 14,939 downwards.
TAATTAGTCTTTTGAAAAAACATAAAAACGCGATCGCTTGGAAACTTGTAGACATCAAAGGAATAAGTCCTTCCATGTGCACGCACAAAATTTTAATGAATGATGACTACAAATCGGTAATACAACCACAACGTCGAGTAAATCCAAATGTTCAAGAAGTGGTTAAAAACGAAGTCATCAAATTACTTGACGCCAGACTTATCTATCCTATCTCCGATAGTCCTTGGGTAAGTCCCGTCCAAGTAGTTCCAAAGAAAGGAGGTATGACGGTAATAACTAATGAAAAGAATGAACTAATACCAACAAGAATCGTCACAGGATGGAGAGTATGTATAGATTATAGACGATTAAATGAAGCAACAAGAAAAGATCACTTTCCTTTACCCTTCATTGATCAAATGTTAGAAAGATTATCCGGTCATAAATTTTACTGTTTCTTGGATGGTTTTTCAGGTTACTTACAAATCCCGATAGCACCCGAAGACCAAGAAAAGACAACTTTCACATGTCCCTATGGAACTTTTGCTTATCGACGCATGCCGTTTGGTCTATGTAATGCCCCCGCAACATTCCAACGTTGAATGGTAGCCATTTTCCATGACATGATAGAAAAAACAATGGAAGTCTTCATGGACGACTTTTCTATCTTTGGGGATTCATACGACCAATGCCTCGATAACCTTGAATGAATGCTATCCCGATGTGAGGAAACTAACCTCGCCCTTAACTGGAAAAAATGCCATTTCATGGTAACGAAGGGAATAGTACTCGGTCATAAAATCTCAAGCGAAGGAATGGAGGTGGATCGAGCCAAGATTGACACCATTTCTAGATTACCACCTCTATCCTCCGTTAGAGCTATCAGAAGTTTCCTTGGGCATGCCGGATTTTATAGGCGGTTTATCAAGGACTTTTCTAAAATTTCTAGGCCTCTAACAAAATTACTTGAAAAAGATGCTCCTTTCATCTTTGACAATGATTGCAATCAAGCATTTCTAACCCTAAAGGAAATGTTAGTCAATGCACCTATCATGATAGCGCCTGATTGGAAATTTCCTTTCGAAATCATGTGTGATGCAAGTGACTTTGCAGTTGGAGCAGTCCTGGGACAAAGAAAAGAAAAGCATTTCCACCCAATTTATTATGCTAGTAAAACACTCAATGATGCACAAGAAAATTACACAACAACTGAAAAAGAATTACTAGCTGTGGTATTTGCTTTTGATAAATTTAGTTCTTATCTTGTTCTTTCTAAAACTATAGTCTATACAGATCATGCAGCCATTCGATATCTCTTAAAAAAGCAGGATGCAAAACCACGTTTTATTCGGTGGATTCTACTCCTCCAAGAATTTGATATTGAGATCAAAGACAAAAGAGGAGCAGAAAATACCACAGCAGATCATCTTTCCCGCTTAGAAGACCCAGCTTTAGAGGCAACCAGGGACGAACAAATTAATGAAAATTTTCCAACGGAGTCCCTAGAAATTGTGGAATACAAAGAAGAACCATGGTACGCCGACTATGCTAACTACCTAGCTAGCGGTATAGTCGCTAAGGGTTGGCCACATCATCAAAGAAAAAAATTATTTGCCAATGTGAAACACTATTTTTGGGAAGATCCATATCTTTTCAAAATGTGTGCCGACCAACTCATCCGACGATGCGTCCATGGTAGCGAAGCACGAAGAATTCTCCGCCATTGTCATGAAGGTCCATACGGAGGGTATCATGGTGCCTCAAGTACCGCACAAAAGGTATTTGCTTCAGGATTTTATTGGCCGACCATTTACAAAGACGCCCAAAGTCTTGTCAAGACATGTGATGCTTGCCAAAGAACAGGTAATATTTCTTCCAAAAACGAAATGCCACAAAATGGCATTCTTGTTTGTGAAAATTTTGATGTATGGGGACTCGACTTTATGGGACCATTCCCACCATCAAAAGGAAACAAATATCTACTTGTGGCAGTAGACTACCTGTCTAAATGGGCCGAGGCCGAGGCACTTCCAACAAATGATGGAAGAGTCGTGGTAAGATTTCTGAAAAAAATATTCTCTCGTTTTGGCACACCTAAAGCATTAATAAGTGATAGAGGTACCCATTTTTGCAATCATCAACTTGAAATTTTTTTAACAAGATATGGGGTCTATCACCGGGTCTCAACAGCGTATCACCCTCAAACAAACGGACAAGCCGAAGTGACCAATAGAGGTTTAAAGCGAATACTCGAAAAAACCATAGGGTTGAATAAAAAGGAATGGGCAGATAAATTAGATGATGCTTTATGGGCTTTTCGAACTGTTTATAAAACAACAATAGGTACAACCCCATATAAGCTAGTCTATGGATAAAGTTGTCACTTACCAGTAGAAATTGCACACAAAGCCTACTGGGCAATTAAAAATGTAAACTTAGATTTAGAATTTGCTGGTAAAAATCGATTTTGTCAATTAAATGAATTAGACGAGCTTAGGAATTATGCATACTCAAACTCCGAAATTTAAAAGGAAAGAATGAAAAATTTGCATGATAAACATATTAAACCTAATGAATTTCGAGTAGGAGATCTAGTTCTTTTGTTTAATTCACGACTTCGATTATTTCCTGGAAAATTAAAGTCTAGGTGGTCAGGACCTTTTTCCATCACCCATATTTTCCCACACGGTGCAATAGAAATTAAATCTTGAAATGGACCCTCATTCAAAGTCAATGGCCAACGGCTGAAACTCTATCAAGGATTCATTGAGGATGAAGAGGAGGAGATCTCGCTTCAAACGATTGAAGAATGAAAACATCATCATCATACCTGGTAAGTTATGAACGATAAGGACGACATCTAAATCGGTAAGTCTTCTAACCAAACTGTTTGGGAAACAACGGGCACTCACACGAGCACTAAAAAAAATTCAAAACTTTGCTCGGCACGAGGCCGTGTCCGCTGGACATGGGGCCGTGTCCGCGCTGTAGTCGGGATAAAACCCCTTTTTCATAACAGTTACTTCATTCCACACGCCCCGTTTCCCCAAAAACACTCTGGTTCCTGGCGATTTCCCGCAGATTTTCAACGTCTCCTATCATTTTAACAACATCAAGGTATGATTCTATCACTATTCTTAGTTAGATTAGTTACTTGCATGTAGTTAAAACACCAAAAATTTGGGGAAAAATCTAGGGTTCTTGAAGTTCATCCGGATCGAACCTCAAATTTTTGTTTAGATCTGTTAGCATTTAGTTAGATTAGTGTTATGGGAAGTAAATCCACTTGTATTGTTCATAGATTAGCCTGATTTCTCACAAAAACCACAAACCCTTGTTTTTGAACCAAAAAAAAAGATAAAATTGATAGGGTAAACGGGTTGTTTTGGGAAAAACGGCACTTGGGGTCTCATTTTCGGGGGAAACCGCACCTATTGGACCAAAAATTTTCAAGTTTTCAAAACCGGGTCGAAAAATGGAATTTTTGTGTAACAGACGCCTGGACACGGGGCCGTGTCCGCTGAACACGGGGTCGTGTCCAGCCCCCTGTTTACAGTTTTGTCTGAAAATCCTAATGTTTCGTGCTAACTTTTGGTGTATTCTTTCAGATGGCAAGGAAGTTCACAAGGTTTAACGCAAATGAGCTCGATGCGAGGGCTAGATACGAAGTACTTCAAACAAGGCCGGAGGAATACCCGAGGCAAGCATGCACGGATTTGATAACATTGGTGAACCAACTCGACCGCTTCAACAACCTTGTCACAGGACCTCTAAGAGTCGCTTTAACAACTCGACTCCGTTCCGTCCACGAATACACTTTGGAATTCTATAGCACCTTCACATTCAACTCAAGGTGAAACCCATTCGACAATGATGGGGTAGCATTGCGATGTGGCGGAACTAGGTATTCGATCTCTATGGCACAATTCGGGTCAATTGTCGGGTTGTACGCGGAAGAAGATGCGGGAAACGAGGAAAATACTGGAGGGATGCGAGAGATAGACGAAAACGATCGCCAAGCCGCGTGGGCTTAGATTGGTGAAGGGTACTACAATCCGAGCAGCACGAAGAGCACGAAGTCGAGAGATCCGCTCTACCGGTACATCCATAGGCTCCTCGGCTATTCTCTTAGTCAAAGGCATGATAGCTGCGGCGTCGTTGGGTTAAGAGATCTTGTTGTCCTCCACTGTATCCATAACCGCAGGCACCTCGATGTCCCTTTCCTCATGCTCTGAAACATGCATCTGAACCGCCTTGCTTCTGCACCAACCCCTATCTTCTTTGGGGGATGGGTGTACCGTCTCTTCAAGAATTTCACCAACATACCTAGGTCATTGGGAAGGAGCCCATGGTCGGGTAGGGTAGATATACACATCTGCCGCTCAATGAACCTAATCTATGAAGCTGAAGACGGGACAGTTAGCTTCCAAAGGATGCAAGGGCATGCATGGAACCCGCAAGAAGCACTTGTCCTCCACGCTCCACAACATCATCAGTACCAATACCAGCCCCATGGTGATCCAGGGCAATCCTCCTCAGGAGGCGGTTTTCCTAACTTTCAAAGTTTACATAATTTGTTGCAGGAAAACCTCATGTGCACCAGGAACACCTACAATATGGCAAGCAACACGTACCATCGGGTTGGGGCGATCGAGAGAAACATATCCGATATCCAAGATGATATTGGAAATATCCGGGAGTACATGGCGGGCATGGTGGAGATGATGATGATGATGATGATGAAGACGAGGAAATGGATTAGGCGAGAGGAGCGGAGGAAGAAGCGGTTGGTTGGTGATTCCCCAGGTTAACCTTTTTCAATCTTGAACAATTTAAGGCCTGCGTGCCAAGTGTTGAACAATTTACTTTCCCTAACTTCTTTAATTTTGTTGACATAGATGATGAACTTGGTAGAATTAAGATGTTTGCTATGGTTTGGTATAGTGTTTATTGATTAAGCAGGTACATACGAGGCTTAGAGTACTAAGCACTAGTACTACTAAAGCCAGGACAGGAAAACCAAAGAAAGAAACCTGTTTTTCAACCTTGCAGACTGTCCACACGGGGTCGTGTCCAGCCGACACGCCCCCGTGCCCACTCCCCTGAACCTGCTGTTTGTTTTAATTCTGCAGACTTTGACAGACACGGGGTCATACCCAGCCAACACGCCCCCGTGTCCACCTTCTGTAAGTTTTCGTTACTGGCACCTGAACACGGGGTCGTGCCCACCAGGCACGGGGCCGTGCCCAGCGCCCAATAACACAAAATTTTTGCTTTTTCACACCTTTTTACACATTCAACCAACCTAAAAATTTATTTTTGGGACACATTGAGGACAATGTGTAATTTAAGTGTGGGGGGGATGCTAAAACCTTGAATCTTGCAAGTCCAAAATACAAGCCTTACACAAAACTCTATTGGAACCGCTAATCACCCCAAATGTTTTTCAAAAATTTTCATTTTTTTTACTTGTCTAAGTTTAATTCAGGAATTTCAAGTTCTAAAAAGGTTATATTTTTACAAATTTACAACCGATAGCGTCGTGATAAAAAGAACCAACATAAGAAAATTATGAAAAGGTATGACAAACTTAGTCAAAATTTGATTATATATACTTGATCACATAAAAACCCATTCCCACAAAAGTGAGTTTTGAGCCTTTATTGAGCATACAAATATATATCTTTAAATTAAATGCTCATTTTTCGTTTCTTGTGTGAATAGCCGCTTGGTTCCTACGACTCTAGAACTTGCCATGACGATACATTCCCGGTCCTTACCAACTTAAACCCGAGTAAGTAAATGATGGAGGCATTAGGACTAACCCTTTTTTTTCTACACCATTATTTTTCTTTTTTTTACCACCTACCCAAAATCCCCCTAGTTAACCCCTTTGAGCCTAAACCTTTTCATTTCATAACCCAAACCAAACACCCTTTCACCCACCAAAACCTTTTTCATTTTTAACCATTTGTTTTAGTAACTAGCTCAGTTTTTCATATGACTTTCAAAATATATATATATATGTGTGTGTGTGTGTGTGTGTTGATGATGAAGCAAAAGAAAATAAACAAACACGTTTATAAAAGAAAATAACTTTGTTTGAATAATAGCTTCATCAAAATAAAAGTTACAAAAATAAAAAGTCTTTCGAAAATCGACGCTTGTTACGCTTTTTCGCCCTTTTATACTAACCACTAACCCAACCACCTACCTTTAACCCTTCACCCAAAAGTCCTCTTGCTATTTACAAAGGTATAAAGTTAAAAAGGATGAGGATTGATTGCTTGGCAAGCCTATGGTAGGAGTAAGTTCCATGCCGCTCTCGAGTGATTCACTAAAATACATCTTCGGCCAAGTGTTGAGTGATCCCCCGTTAGGTATGTGAACTTGTATATAAAGAGAATTTTAAAAGAGGCATGTTATGCCCTAATAAGTAATTTATCTTATAAAAAGTTTTAAATAAATCATGACGAATAGGATTGTAAATAAATAAAAATAAAACTTAATAAAGAATCTTGGAAATCCCGACACTCTATGACAAGCCCAAAAACCTTCTTTTCTACCCATTCCATTTGGGTGTGTAAAGCCACATTATAAAGAGTTTTTCTTGAGGACAAGCAAAGATTCAAGTGTGGGGGTATTTGATGTGTGCAAAATGCAACATATAAATTATATAAATTGTGGCATAAAACTAACCTTTTTTTAGTACTAATGTTGGAAAAAGTGTGCTTTTGTCTTCCTTTTGTATTTTCAGGATTAAATGAGCTCAAATTAACAAAAGAAGCAAAAAGACATCAAAATCTAACATAAATACAAGAAAAGGAACAAACGTGACATGCCCGACCCCACGACAGCACCTTCCCAAGCAAAACAAGAATACAGAAGACTGAACACGCCCTGTGCTCAGCCAGCACGGGGGCGTGCCCAAGTGTCAGCAGAAAAGACAAAGTGGTAGAAGCTTCTATTGCCCACCACGGGGTCGTGCTCAGCAGACACGGGGCCGTGGTCAACTATAAGATTCGCATAATCCAGGCAAATCTTCATAGTACAGATATGCTTCTGCACACGGGGTCGTGCTCAGCGGACACGGGGGCGTGGTCAACTAATAAAGACAAGCTGCATTAAATAAAGAAAGAGAGGATGTGGACACGGGGCCGTGCCCACTGGACACGGGGCCGTGCCCGAGCTTCTGTTCAGCCTATAAATAGGAGTGCTTGGCTCAAGCTCAAACCATCCATTGGCACACCACCTCTCTCACACTTCACCCACCACCCACCAACACCATAACACCATCATCCACCACCATCATCCATTGTCCATCATAGAGTGTGTGAGTCGTCTCAGGATCCAAGATTGATAGTAAGAGTTCTTGACAATCAAGGCCATGTTTGCCTAAGTCTCTTACATCACTTGGTGAAGACAAGTGTCTAGTGTAATACTTTTTATTTTCAATCTTTTCGCACTTTTTACTTGGTTTTGTATTAATGACTTTAATAACTAGTTTCTTATTTTGAAGGTGATTCTTCCTTATCGTTTGTCCGTGGTGTCTTGGCATTATTTTACTGTCTATATAAAATAAAAGATTTTCACCATTCATATCTCCACAGTCTATATGGAGGTATGTTGGCTACCTGGTCGGGGGTTAAGGGAACGGTTTGGTAAGAGTCTTGCCGTTGTTCAACGTTTAGAGATCCTGCAAGGGACATGACCTCCTTCAATGCTTAACGGTATTGGATGGCGGGGGTCCAAACTCTTTGATCCCCTCATAAGTTAAACTACTATTAATACTATAAACCGGCTATTTAGGACTGTATCCCTGCTGACTCAGACTACTTAGCCGAGGGTAACGTCACCTTCAAAAGAGGGGCCTACCATAATTTTCATTAATAACTTAATTAATTATCTTTCAATAATCCGACCCTTTAGGATGGTATCCTTGCTGACTCAAACTATTGGGTTGAGGGTAACGTCACCTCCAAAAGAGGGGCCTACTACAATAACTAAGATAATCTCTTAAATAAGTGCAAAACTGCGGAAATAATCAAAGGTTACACTATACACGAGTCGGAACCAAGTGATTCATCTTGTCTATCTGTTTTTCTTTTATTTTTATTTTTCAGCATTTTAGTTAATTTTCATTTTCTTAGTTTAAAACCTTTTTCTAAACTTTTGATTTGATTAGACGTTGAGGATAAACCGGTACTAAAAGCTCTTGTGTCCTTGGACGACCTCGGTATCTTGCCAACACTATACTACGCTCACGATGGGTGCACTTGCCCATATGTGTGTTTAGTGTTAGTAAATATCGTGTTTTATAAATTTAAAACTTGGCTAAAAAAGTGTAAAAGGGCTTAAAATATACTTAAACCTACATATACACCTAACGCACATCAAACGCCAAAAGGTTATAGCTTACGCATCTAGACAACTTAAGAATCATGAAGAGAATTATTCAACCCATGATCTAGAATTAGGAGCTATAATTTTTGCCCTTAAGATTTGGAGACATTATCTTTATGGTAGTAAGTTTACCATATTCACTGATCATAAAAGTTTAAGGTATGTTTTCGGGCAAAAATAGTTGAATATGAGACAAAGACGCTGGATGGAGATGCTTAGTGATTATGATTGTAATATCCAGTATCATGAAGGAAAGGCAAATGTAGTGGCAGATGCTTTAAGCCGAAAGTATCACGAAAAGCCAAAAAGGGTACGTTCTCTTAAATTAAATCTACAAGTAGATTTAAATGACCAGGTCAGAAAAGCACAGGAATCAGTAATCAATGATGATACTGAAAAATTAAAAGGAATGATTAAGGAATTAGAACAAGGAACAGATGGAATTTGGAGATTCCATGAAAAGAGAATGTGGATACCTAAATTAGGAAACCTGCGTCAACATATATTAGAAGAAGCCCATAAGTCCAAATATACGATGCACCCAGGAAGTGATAAAATGTACCAGGATTTAAGAAAAAATTTCTGGTGGATAGGAATGAAAAAGGACATAGCAGCCTACTTTTCTAAAAGTGTTTAACTTGTTCACAAGTTAAAGCTGAACATCAGAAACCCTCAGGTTTGTTACAACAATTAGAAATGCCAGTGTGGAAATGGGAATTGATAACAATGGATTTTGTTACCAAATTACCCAAAACAAGGAAAGGTAATGATACAATCTGGGTGATTGTAGATAGGCTAACCAAGTCAGCTCATTTCCTACCAATGAAAGAAACTTTCAGTATGGAACAATAAGCTAAATTATATGTAAATGAAATTGTTTCTTTACATGGAATACCTTTATCAATTGTTTCTGATAGAGATAGCCGTTTTACCTCTCATTTTTTGTCAAGTTTCCAAAAAGCAATGGGAACCAAGTTAAATCTAAGCACAGCTTATCATCCTCAAACGGACGGACAAAGTGAAAGGACGATTCAAACAATGGAGGACATGCTTAGAGCTTGTGTAATTAATTTCGGAGGTAATTGGGATGATCACTTACCTTTAATAGAATGTTCTTATAATAATAGTTATCACATAAGTATCAATGCTACACCATTCGAAGCACTTTATGGACGAAAGTGCCGAACCCCGGTCTGTTGGGCAGAAATTGGGGAAAAGCAACTATCTGGACCTGAGATAGTGCAAGAAACAACTGACAAGATTATTCAAGTCAAGGAACGACTGAATCCAGCACGAGATCGACAAAAGAGCTATGCTGATAACCGACGCAAACCATTGGAATTTCAAGTAGGAGACAAAGTATTGTTGAAGGTCTCTCCTTTGGAAAGGAGTAGTAAGATTCATCAAAAGAGGAAAGCTAAATCCCAGGTATATTGGACCTTTTGAGATTATTAGAAGAATAGGACCTGTAGCCTATCAGCTACAACTGCCAGAGGAAATGGCAGGAATACATGATGTATTTCATGTATCTAATCTCAAGAAATGCCTAGTTGATGAATCACTGGTAGTACCTCTTAAGGATATAGAGGTAAATGAACGACTCAAATTTATAGAAAGGCCTCTACAGATTGAAGACAGGAAAATCAAGAACCTCAAGCACAAAAGATTAGTTCTGGTCAAAGTGAAGTGGGACTCCAAAAGAGGACCTGAGTACATATGGGAGCTTGAATCTGAAATGCAAAGGAAATATCAATACCTATTCCAATAGATCTCGAGGACGAGCTCTAAAACAAGGTGGGGAGGATATAACAACCTTAAAGAAAACCGACACCCTCGAATATTTTCTGACACCCTAATATATTTTAAAATATTCCAATATGTCCCTAAATACACCCCATACGTGAAAACGGGCCCCGAATACCTTAAATCTTATTAAATTTAATTAAAAATCTGAATTTTTGAGTTAAGGCGGGCCGTGTAAACCCCACCCCAACTCTTGCGCGAGCCGCGTAAACTTAAACCTGGCACAGCCCGGTGCGGCCACGTGGCCCAACACCCGGCAAGTCTAGTCGATGACCCAGCCCAGCTACACGTTGACCAGGGTTTGACGCGGGCTGCGTAGACCCTTGTCTACCCTTACGCGGACCGCGTAGAAGTTTAAGACAGGCCCTATATATAGAGGTCATCGGATTTCAGTCGAGAATTGTTCAAAATCGTTTTCTTTCTCTCAATTCTGAATTATAGGCATAATCTACGGGTATTATACCCCCTAATTAGCGAAGTTCTGCTCCGTTGTAAGTATTATAACCCCTAGATACGTATTAGATACGCTGCCCGATTGATCTAAGGTTCCGTAACGGCTGCCGTGGTTCTGCCCGCGTAGTCGTTGGAATGCCATCTCGGGTAGGGTATTACTAATGTTAAAATGGGTTATTATACTAATGCGTGTGCATTTGTGTAAATTATAGATTGTCACCAGGAAACCCTTACAGAAAATCTAAGACAGCAATGTGAGTTTATCCGCTTTTTGTAAACCTTTTGTTAACTATTTTTACAAAACCTTAAATACTTTTCCATACGAACAACAGTTATTGAGTATTTGTAAGAATACAATTATCATGAGTAAGTTGGGGTTTTGTATACAAAATTTGTTACCACCTGGTCAAGGAGTAACATTTCCACAAGTCGGGTTTGACAGTACCATGGATGTTAATTGATATAACTTGGAAACAAATGTAATTGCGAGACCGCCCTCAATACTGTACAATGGTTTTTATTTAAACTTGATTAAACTGGGATTCACTCACCAGTATTTCCCACTGACAAATGTTTTTAAAACGCGTTTCAGGTAACAAACTGTGAAAGCCAAATAGAAGACAGCTGGACAGCACTGAAGGCTTGGAAAAGTGGCAATAAAGTTACCTAAAATGAAATAGATGTTTTTAATAAATAAAATAGGATTTATTCCTATGAAAACGTGTGTACTACGAACTTGGGTTTTATCCCATATGTTTAATATTATGAAAATGTGGTATTTTACTCTGATCAAATATTTCCTAACTACGGTCCTGATGAAAAATTCCGCTGCCAAATTAGACAATCACGCGATACCACCAAAACTGGCTCGCGGCCGCCCGTTCCCGGGGATTAGGGATCGGGGGTTGCGACATATTGAGCTTCACAAATGCGGTTTTTAAGATTGTTAATGAGTTAGAGACAACGAATACCCTTGACATGAGTTTTACGGCTAAGAGTGTCGGCCACTACATTCGTCTGACCTGGATGGTAGCGAATTTTGCAGTCGTAGTCGTTTAACAACTCTACCCAACGACGTTGATGCATGTTCAGTTCCATTTGGTTGAAGATGTGTTGAAGGCTCTTATGGTCGATGAAGACCACACACTTAGTACCATGAAGGTAGTGTCGCCATATCTTCAAAGCAAAAACAACTGCACCAAGTTCAAGGTCATGCGTAGTGTAGTTTTTCTCATGTATTTTGAGTTGCCTCAACGCGTAAGCGATAACCTTGTCTCGTTGCATAAGGACACAACAAAGACCAAGGTTTGAAGCATCGTAATACACGACGAAGTCATCATTTCCATCAGGAAGAGCTAGGATAGGAGCATTACAAAGCATGTCCTTGAGCGTTTGTAAAGACTCCTCTTGTCCAGGACCCCAAACAAAAGGTTTATCTTTTTTAGTCAAGGAGGTAAGAGGAACGGCGATTTTGGAAAAGTTGGAAATGAAACGACGATAGTAACCAGCTAGACAAAGAACCGAATGAATTTCAGACGGAGACTTAGGTGTAATCCAGTTCTTCACAGCCTCGATTTTTGCAGGGTCAATGTGAATACTAAGTTCGTTGATGGTATGACCAAGGAATTGAACTTCCTTTAACCAAAATTCACACTTGGAGAATTTGGCATAAAGACGTTCAGCGCGTAGAAGCTGAAGGATAAGACGCAAGTGTCGCTCGTGCTCTTCTTGTGTCTTGGAATAGATAAGAATATCGTCAATGAAGATGATCCCGAAATGGTTTAAGTACGCTTTGCACACGCGGTTCATCAAATCCATGAAAACTGCTGGTACGTTGGTCAAACCAAAGGGCATGACCACGAACTCATAATGACCATAACGCGTACAAAAGGCAGTTTTGGGTATATCTTCTTCGAGGACTCGAAGTTGATGATAACCAGAATGGAGATCGCTCTTCGAAAAGCAAGTCGCGTCTTCTAATTAATCAAAGAGATCGTTAATACAAGGAAGAGGATATCGGTTTTTAACAGTAAGCTTGTTGAGCTCACCATAGTCAATACACATTCGAAACGATCCATCCTTCTTCTTGACGAATAAAACGGGAACGCCCCAAGGAGAAGTACTAGGGCGTATAAAGCCTTTATCAAGAAGCTCTTGAAGTTGGCTCGAAAGCTCTTGCATCTTAAAGTGTGCTAAACGATAAGGAGACTTAGTGATAGGCATAGCGCCAGGCACTAAATCGATTCGAAAATCAACAGAACGAGCAAGAGGCGGACCAGGAAGATCATCGGGAAAAACATCGGAGAAAGCTCAAACAACGGGAACGTCACTTATGCTTGGGCCTTTGTCCTTCTTTTCCACAATGTGGATGAGAAAGGCAAAGGTACCCTTACGTAAGCACTTGTTTGCTTGAATACACGACATAAGCTTGAGACCTTGAGAAGGTTTCTCACCATAGACATGTAGAGAATCACCATTGGGAAGAGGAAGACAAATGAACTTGTCAGAACAAACAACTTCAGCATGAACTAGCCTAAGCCAGTCCATACCTACTATGAAGTCGAAACTACCCATTTGCATAGGTATGAGATCAATTTGAAACGTATGATCGTTAAGAATCAAAGAACACTTAGAAAGGACGGAATCGATAGTGACGGATTTACCATTTGCGACTTCAAAAGCGAATGATCTAGGCAACTTAGAGCGTTTACACTTAAGCAAAGGTTCGAATTCAATAAATACAAAACTTTTATCTGCACCAGTATCAAATAAACACGAATCATAAACATGGTTGACGAGGAACGTACCAGTAATGATGTTGTTAGCATTCTATGCCTAAGCGGCAGTAATGACAAATGCTCGGCCTCGAGCTTGTTGTTGAGGCTATTGTTGTTGTTGCTGCTGCTGCTGTTGTTGTGGTTGTTGCTGAGGTTGATTACGTTGGGGACAAACATTAGCGAGATGATTAAGGTCGCCACACTTGAAATATGCTTGCACTGGAGCGGCTTAGGGTTGAACCTGGTTAGGGGCAGGGTTTGCAACAATAGCTTGGTCTTGGGTAGGCTTTGGGTTCAGGCGACATCGATCGGCGAAATGCCTAAACCTGTTACTATTTGCGCATTTGCGACATGGGGTGTTAGCGGGATGGTGGTAAGAACAATGGTCACACTTGGTCCACAACCCAGTGTAGTTCCTCTTTTGTGGCTCAAGGTTGATGGTAGCGGAAACAGACTGTAAAGGTATCGGGTTTGGCGGAGTAACAACCGTACAGTTTTGGCTAGAAGCCTTCCGCTTCTTGTTCTTGTTTTTCTTGGGTGGTTGAGAGGATGAGGGTTCAACGGTGGTGGTGTCGGTGGTTGCTTGGGGTGCACTCTTCGTTGAAACCTTGTCCGAGGTTCCATGAAGAATACAATTGTTGTTAAGTTCAACGGCTAGACGGAACACGTCTTCGAGGGTTTTGGGGCAGGAAGACACAACATGGTTCATCAAGGTGGGTGGAAGACAACGAATGTATTTGGAAATGGCCTTAGGGACGGTGTCGACTTGACCAGGGCAGATAACACTGAGCTGTTTAAAGCGCGTTGTCAGGCCAGCGTTGTAGTTCCCTACTTGTTTCAAATTCCAAAACTCATTTTCCAGTTTTTGAATCTTGTGGGGAAGACAAAACTCGTCCTTCATCCATTGCTTCAATTCAGCCCAAGGCAGGGCATGGGCAGCTTCGTTTCCTCGCTTGTTACGCTCAGAGGTCCACCATTCGAGAGCTCTCAAACGAAACACCCCAGTAGCGTTCAAGGTTCGAGGGTTGTCGGGACACCCGCTTTGAAGAAAGGTCAGTTCAGTGGAATCAAACCAGTTCATCAGGGCAGTGGCTCCATCCTTGCCAGTGAACTCCAAATGTTTACAAGCCATAAATTGTGTAAAGAGAAACGGTGCCTTAGGTGTTTCCACCTTTGAGTCAACAGAGGCATTGGGCGAGTCAGTGTTGGTTTGGATCTTGCTAACAATGTCGGGTATGACTTGGGCCATTTGATCGGCCATTTGCTTAGCAATAAGACCTACGAGGTCTTTCTTAGAGATAGTGTCTTCACTGCGGTTGGAACCTTTCTTTGAACCTGATCGAGACTTCTTGCTCTTCTTAGACGAGTCAGAGTTTGGGGAGCCCATCTAAAAGGTTTGAAAGAGAAGAAAAGGATGAGACTTGATCATAATTCAAAATAAAGTTTTGCATCTATAGGCACGTAATCATCACGTATCACGTATGGTTCACATAATTAGCATGAATTTAACAAGTATTTACAAAG
>JARYGA010037867.1:210000-212500 GCA_030545235.1 Helianthus tuberosus | reverse complement strand
CTTGAACTAGCAATTGCGGGCTGGCTGTGCTGCCGAAACGTTACCTTAAAGCAAGCATCCTTGTGCCATCATCTTGTCCAGACAATAGTACCCAACATGGCTGACAAGCTCAACCGACTTTACCCATAGGCACGCTTGCCTGAATACCTATGGGGCCATGCAGGAACTACGTGGGTCGCTGATACATATCGGGCGTGCCCAATTCCACAGCAAGCAAGCAAGCAACACCCCTATAGGCAGATTCCACCCGCTTGAACTAGCAATTGCGGGCTGGCTGTGCTGGCTGAACGTTACCTTAAAGCAAGCATGCGTGTGCCATCATCTCGTCCAAACAATAGTACCCAACATGGCTGACAAGCTCAACCGACCTTCCCCATAGGCACGCTTGCCTGAATGCCTATGGGGGTGCCAAACTACCGAAGTGGGGCTCAGCATGCGTTTGACACCTCTTTCCTCTCCCTTGGGCACTCTTGGGGTAAAGACAACCGTCTCAACTAGCTCACAATGCATGTGCTTGCCTTGGCCTTGGCTTGGCCTTGGCATGCCTTCCTAGCACATGCTTGTCCTTGGCATGCCATCCCAGCACACACCAAGGCATGCCATCCCAGCACATGCCTTGGCATGCCATCCCAGCACATGCCTCTCTACCCCAAGAGTACTACCACCCCCCTATATATACATTCTGCACAAAAAGTAAAGTGACAGGAACAGACATTAATTTTTTGAGAAATCATAATTTTTGAAGGCAAGCACGTGGTCAGCCACGCTTTCAGGTCGTCGTGCGGGAACAAGGGCAGCGTGCTGGGCAGCGTGCTAGGCAACATGCCATGATGTGGGGCGCTTCCAAGGCAGCATGGCTTGTTTACTAGGCAACATGCTGAAATGTGTGGGCATCGATCGATTAACTAGCAAACGTCGTTGTTGCTTGTAGGCATCGTGTGGGGCATTTACAAGGCACCGGGCTTGATTTATAGGCAACGGGGCTTGGGGAGACCGACGCCTTGCTTGTATAGGCTTTAAACCTCGTGTCTCGTGTGCTTCTATCTTGCCCTTGCTTGGGCACAGGGGTTGCTCAAGCCCCTAGTCTCCCCTATATATACATTTTGCACAAAAAGTAAAGTGACAGGAACAGACATTAATTTTTCGAGGAATCATAATTTTCGAGGTTTGCTGGGCGTCGAGGCAACGTGGGCAGGCAACGTGGGGGGGGGGGGGAGGGGCGCTTGGTGGGGGGGAGGGAGGGGAGAGGGGCGCTTGTTCTCGGTCATCGTTGGGGCATTTGGGCTGTTATGCGCGCGCCACCAGCCTCCTTTGGCTTGGGCGCTCACCTAGCTTGCCCGGGCATGGGCTGCTCAACACCCACCCTCCCCTATATATACATTTTGCACAAAAAGCTAAGTGACAGGAACAGACATTAAATTTTTGAGGAATCATAATTTTTCAAAACCCCATCAAACGACGTCGGATTGGCATGAAATTTTGCGTGAGACCTCGGTAACGTGTTTTAAGGGGTTTGGATGAAAAAAATTCAGTTTTCGGGTCCCAAGGGCCCGTTGGCCCGGCTCGGTCGGCCCGTGACGCTTGTTTGGCGTGGATTGTCCGTAACCACATGAAAGAACGTCGGATCGTCCCGAAACTTTACGTGGCTGTTGTAGGGCCCAAGTAGGGTCGTTTCGGGTCACGGGCCGGTTTGATCGGGTCAAAACGTTGACTGGGCTCGGGTCGGGACCGAGCGCCCGTGTGGTTCAACCATAACCGTATCAAACGAGGTCGGAACGGCACCAAACTTCATGTGAGCCATCGGGACAAGTTGACGGTGGTCTTGGGAAAGAATAATCTGGATTCGGGCCCGCGGGCCTGCGGGCCCGGTACGTTCGTTTTCTCGGGATTCTTCGTAACACCACCAAACGACGTCGGATAGCCACGAAAGCTGACACGGTTGTTCACGGGCATTCTTATGGTGGTATCGGGTCACGGCTTCACGTCTCGGGTCAACGTGTTGGCCGGGCCATGTTCGGGCCCGATTTGTCGTTGGGCCTTGGTTCGGGCCCGTTGTGCTCGGATCGACACCAAACTTTGTACAGGTTGTTCACGGGCCATTCTTACGTGGTTTGTGAACACGAGTTCACGTTCTCGGGTCAGGTCTTCATTTGGGCCTTGTTCGGGCCCGATGTGTCGTTGGGCCTTGGATCGGGCCCGTTGTACGTCGGATCGCCACGAAAGTTGACACCGTTGCTCGCGGACATTTTTATGGTGGTGTCGGGCCACGGCTTCACGTCTCGGGTCAACGTGTTGAACGGGCCTTGTTCGGGCCCGATGTCGTTGGGCCTTGGGTCGGGCCCGTTATGCTCGGATCGACACCAAACTTTGTACAGGTTGTTCACGGGACATTCTTACGTGGTTTGCGATCACGACTTCACGTTCTAGGGTCTGTTTTTTTTATTGGGCCTTGTTCGGGCCCGATGTATCGTTGGGCCTTGGATCGTCCCAGTTGTACTCG
>JARYGA010037867.1:137500-140000 GCA_030545235.1 Helianthus tuberosus | reverse complement strand
AACCGACTTTACCCATAGGCACGCTTGCCTGAATACCTATGGGGCCATGCAGGAACTACGTGGGTCGCTGATACATATCGGGCGTGCCCAATTCCACAGCAAGCAAGCAAGCAACACCCCTATAGGCAGATTCCACCCGCTTGAACTAGCAATTGCGGGCTGGCTGTGCTGCCTGAACGTTACCTTAAAGCAAGCATGCGTGTGCCATCATCTCGTCCAAACAATAGTACCCAACATGGCTGACAAGCTCAACCGACCTTCCCCATAGGCACGCTTGCCTGAATGCCTATGGGGGTGCCAAACTACCGAAGTGGGGCTCAGCATGCGTTTGACACCTCTTTCCTCTCCCTTGGGCACTCTTGGGGTAAAGACAACCGTCTCAACTAGCTCACAATGCATGTGCTTGCCTTGGCCTTGGCTTGGCCTTGGCATGCCTTCCTAGCACATGCTTGTCCTTGGCATGCCATCCCAGCACACACCAAGGCATGCCATCCCAGCACATGCCTTGGCATGCCATCCCAGCACATGCCTCTCTACCCCAAGAGTACTACCACCCCCCTATATATACATTCTGCACAAAAAGTAAAGTGACAGGAACAGACATTAATTTTTTTAGAAATCATAATTTTTGAAGGCAAGCACGTGGTCAGCCACGCTTTCAGGTCGTCGTGCGGGAACAAGGGCAGCGTGCTGGGCAGCGTGCTGGGCAGCGTGCTAGGCAACATGCCATGATGTGGGGCGCTTCCAAGGCAGCATGGCTTGTTTACTAGGCAACATGCTGAAATGTGTGGGCATCGATCGATTAACTAGCAAACGTCGTTGTTGCTTGTAGGCATCGTGTGGGGCATTTACAAGGCACCGGGCTTGATTTATAGGCAACGGGGCTTGGGGAGACCGACGCCTTGCTTGTATAGGCTTTAAACCTCGTGTCTCGTGTGCTTCTATCTTGCCCTTGTTTGGGCACAGGGGTTGCTCAAGCCCCTAGTCTCCCCTATATATACATTTTGCACAAAAAGTAAAGTGATAGGAACAGACATTAATTTTTCGAGGAATCATAATTTTCGAGGTTTGCTGGGCGTCGAGGCAACGTGGGCAGGCAACGTGGGGGGGAGGGAGGGGAGAGGGGCGCTTGTTCTCGGTCATCGTTGGGGCATTTGGGCTATTATGCGCGCGCCACCAGCCTCCTTTGGCTTGGGCGCTCACCTAGCTTGCCCGGGCATGGGCTGCTCAACACCCACCCCTCCCCTATATATACATTTTGCACAAAAAGCTAAGTGACAGGAACAGACATTAAATTTTTGAGGAATCATAATTTTTCAAAACCCCATCAAACGACGTCGGATTGGCATGAAATTTTGCGTGAGACCTCGGTAACGTGTTTTAAGGGGTTTGGATGAAAAAAATTCAGTTTTCGGGTCCCAAGGGCCCGTTGGCCCGGCTCGGTCGGCCCGTGACGCTTGTTTGGCGTGGATTGTCCGTAACCACATGAAAGAACGTCGGATCGTCCCGAAACTTTACGTGGCTGTTGTAGGGCCCAAGTAGGGTCGTTTCGGGTCACGGGCCGGTTTGATCGGGTCAAAACGTTGACTGGGCTCGGGTCGGGACCGAGCGCCCGTGTGGTTCAACCATAACCGTATCAAACGAGGTCGGAACGGCACCAAACTTCATGTGAGCCATCGGGACAAGTTGACGGTGGTCTTGGGAAAGAATAATCTGGATTCGGGCCCGCGGGCCTGCGGGCCCGGTACGTTCGTTTTCTCGGGATTCTTCGTAACACCACCAAACGACGTCGGATAGCCACGAAAGCTGACACGGTTGTTCACGGGCATTCTTATGGTGGTATCGGGTCACGGCTTCACGTCTCGGGTCAACGTGTTGGCCGGGCCATGTTCGGGCCCGATTTGTCGTTGGGCCTTGGTTCGGGCCCGTTGTGCTCGGATCGACACCAAACTTTGTACAGGTTGTTCACGGGCCATTCTTACGTGGTTTGTGAACACGAGTTCACGTTCTCGGGTCAGGTCTTCATTTGGGCCTTGTTCGGGCCCGATGTGTCGTTGGGCCTTGGATCGGGCCCGTTGTACGTCGGATCGCCACGAAAGTTGACACCGTTGCTCGCGGACATTTTTATGGTGGTGTCGGGCCACGGCTTCACGTCTCGGGTCAACGTGTTGAACGGGCCTTGTTCGGGCCCGATGTCGTTGGGCCTTGGGTCGGGCCCGTTATGCTCGGATCGACACCAAACTTTGTACAGGTTGTTCACGGGACATTCTTACGTGGTTTGCGATCACGACTTCACGTTCTAGGGTCTGTTTTTTTTATTGGGCCTTGTTCGGGCCCGATGTATCGTTGGGCCTTGGATCGTCCCAGTTGTACTCGTTTCGACACCAAATTTGACGTGGTTGTTCACGGTCGTTGTAGGCTGGTCTAAGGTCGTGCCATGACGTTTGGGCCCGTTGTGTGGTTGGGCCTTGGATCGGGCACGTTATAATCGTATCGACAC
>JARYGA010037867.1:127500-130000 GCA_030545235.1 Helianthus tuberosus | reverse complement strand
AGCAGTTCGTTGGGTCGATGATAGATATTGGGCGTGTCCCAAATCCACAGCAAGCAAGCAACGCCCCTATAGGCAGATTCCACCCGCTTGAACTAGCAATTGCGGGCTGGCTGTGCTGCCGGAATGTTACCTTAAAGCAAGCATCCTTGTGCCATCATCGGTCCAGACTACAGCTAACATGGGTGTTGGTAAGCTCAAGCGACTTTACCCATAGGCACGCTTGCCTGAATACCTATGGGGCCATGCAGGAACTACGTCCTTTGATGATAGATATTGGGCGTGTCCCAATTCCACAGCAAGCAAGCAACGCCCCTATAGGCAGATTCCACCCGCTTGAACTAGCAATTGCGGGCTGGCTGTGCTGCCGAAACGTTACCTTAAAGCAAGCATCCTTGTGCCATCATCTTGTCCAGACAATAGTACCCAACATGGCTGACAAGCTCAACCGACTTTACCCATAGGCACGCTTGCCTGAATACCTAGGGGGCATGCAGGAACTACGTGGGTCGCTGATACATATCGGGCGTGCCCAATTCCACAGCAAGCAAGCAAGCAACACCCCTATAGGCAGATTCCACCCGCTTGAACTAGCAATTGCGGGCTGGCTGTGCTGCCTGAATGTTACCTTAAAGCAAGCATGCGTGTGCCATCATCTCGTCCAAACAATAGTACCCAACATGGCTGACAAGCTCAACCGACCTTCCCCATAGGCACGCTTGCCTGAATGCCTATGGGGGTGCCAAACTACCGAAGTGGGGCTCAGCATGCGTTTGACACCTCTTTCCTCTCCCTTGGGCACTCTTGGGGTAAAGACAACCGTCTCAACTAGCTCACAATGCATGTGCTTGCCTTGGCCTTGGCTTGGCCTTGGCATGCCTTCCTAGCACATGCTTGTCCTTGGCATGCCATCCCAGCACACACCAAGGCATGCCATCCCAGCACATGCCTTGGCATGCCATCCCAGCACATGCCTCTCTACCCCAAGAGTACTACCACCCCCCTATATATACATTCTGCACAAAAAGTAAAGTGACAGGAACAGACATTAATTTTTTGAGAAATCATAATTTTTGAAGGCAAGCACGTGGTCAGCCACGCTTTCAGGTCGTCGTGCGGGAACAAGGGCAGCGTGCTGGGCAGCGTGCTAGGCAACATGCCATGATGTGGGGCGCTTCCAAGGCAGCATGGCTTGTTTACTAGGCAACATGCTGAAATGTGTGGGCATCGATCGATTAACTAGCAAACGTCGTTGTTGCTTGTAGGCATCGTGTGGGGCATTTACAAGGCACCGGGCTTGATTTATAGGCAACGGGGCTTGGGGAGACCGACGCCTTGCTTGTATAGGCTTTAAACCTCGTGTCTCGTGTGCTTCTATCTTGCCCTTGCTTGGGCACAGGGGTTGCTCAAGCCCCTAGTCTCCCCTATATATACATTTTGCACAAAAAGTAAAGTGACAGGAACAGACATTAATTTTTCGAGGAATCATAATTTTCGAGGTTTGCTGGGCGTCGAGGCAACGTGGGCAGGCAACGTGGGGGGGAGGGAGGGGAGAGGGGCGCTTGTTCTCGGTCATCGTTGGGGCATTTGGGCTGTTATGCGCGCGCCACCAGCCTCCTTTGGCTTGGGCGCTCACCTAGCTTGCCCGGGCATGGGCTGCTCAACACCCACCCCTCCCCTATATATACATTTTGCACAAAAAGCTAAGTGACAGGAACAGACATTAAATTTTTGAGGAATCATAATTTTTCAAAACCCCATCAAACGACGTCGGATTGGCATGAAATTTTGCGTGAGACCTCGGTAACGTGTTTTAAGGGGTTTGGATGAAAAAAATTCAGTTTTCGGGTCCCAAGGGCCCGTTGGCCCGGCTCGGTCGGCCCGTGACGCTTGTTTGGCGTGGATTGTCCGTAACCACATGAAAGAACGTCGGATCGTCCCGAAACTTTACGTGGCTGTTGTAGGGCCCAAGTAGGGTCGTTTCGGGTCACGGGCCGGTTTGATCGGGTCAAAACGTTGACTGGGCTCGGGTCGGGACCGAGCGCCCGTGTGGTTCAACCATAACCGTATCAAACGAGGTCGGAACGGCACCAAACTTCATGTGAGCCATCGGGACAAGTTGACGGTGGTCTTGGGAAAGAATAATCTGGATTCGGGCCCGGTACGTTCGTTTTCTCGGGATTCTTCGTAACACCACCAAACGACGTCGGATAGCCACGAAAGCTGACACGGTTGTTCACGGGCATTCTTATGGTGGTATCGGGTCACGGCTTCACGTCTCGGGTCAACGTGTTGGCCGGGCCATGTTCGGGCCCGATTTGTCGTTGGGCCTTGGTTCGGGCCCGTTGTGCTCGGATCGACACCAAACTTTATACAGGTTGTTCACGGGCCATTCTTACGTGGTTTGTGAACACGAGTTCACGTTCTCGGGTCAGGTCTTCATTTGGGCCTTGTTCGGGCCCGATGTGTCGTTGGGCCTTGGATCGGGCCCGTTGTACGTCGG
>JARYGA010037867.1:65000-67500 GCA_030545235.1 Helianthus tuberosus | reverse complement strand
TCTTGTCCAGACAATAGTACCCAACATGGCTGACAAGCTCAACCGACTTTACCCATAGGCACGCTTGCCTGAATACCTATGGGGCCATGCAGGAACTACGTGGGTCGCTGATACATATCGGGCGTGCCCAATTCCACAGCAAGCAAGCAAGCAACACCCCTATAGGCAGATTCCACCCGCTTGAACTAGCAATTGCGGGCTGGCTGTGCTGCCTGAACGTTACCTTAAAGCAAGCATGCGTGTGCCATCATTTCGTCCAAACAATAGTACCCAACATGGCTGACAAGCTCAACCGACCTTCCCCATAGGCACGCTTGCCTGAATGCCTATGGGGGTGCCAAACTACCGAAGTGGGGCTCAGCATGCGTTTGACACCTCTTTCCTCTCCCTTGGGCACTCTTGGGGTAAAGACAACCGTCTCAACTAGCTCACAATGCATGTGCTTGCCTTGGCCTTGGCTTGGCCTTGGCATGCCTTCCTAGCACATGCTTGTCCTTGGCATGCCATCCCAGCACACACCAAGGCATGCCATCCCAGCACATGCCTTGGCATGCCATCCCAGCACATGCCTCTCTACCCCAAGAGTACTACCACCCCCCTATATATACATTCTGCACAAAAAGTAAAGTGACAGGAACAGACATTAATTTTTTGAGAAATCATAATTTTTGAAGGCAAGCACGTGGTCAGCCACGCTTTCAGGTCGTCGTGCGGGAACAAGGGCAGCGTGCTGGGCAGCGTGCTAGGCAACATGCCATGATGTGGGGCGCTTCCAAGGCAGCATGGCTTGTTTACTAGGCAACATGCTGAAATGTGTGGGCATCGATCGATTAACTAGCAAACGTCGTTGTTGCTTGTAGGCATCGTGTGGGGCATTTACAAGGCACCGGGCTTGATTTATAGGCAACGGGGCTTGGGGAGACCGACGCCTTGCTTGTATAGGCTTTAAACCTCGTGTCTCGTGTGCTTCTATCTTGCCCTTGCTTGGGCACAGGGGTTGCTCAAGCCCCTAGTCTCCCCTATATATACATTTTGCACAAAAAGTAAAGTGACAGGAACAGACATTAATTTTTCGAGGAATCATAATTTTCGAGGTTTGCTGGGCGTCGAGGCAACGTGGGCAGGCAACGTGGGGGGGAGGGAGGGGAGAGGGGCGCTTGTTCTCGGTCATCGTTGGGGCATTTGGGTTGTTATGCGCGCGCCACCAGCCTCCTTTGGCTTGGGCGCTCACCTAGCTTGCCCGGGCATGGGCTGCTCAACACCCACCCCTCCCCTATATATACATTTTGCACAAAAAGCTAAGTGACAGGAACAGACATTAAATTTTTGAGGAATCATAATTTTTCAAAACCCCATCAAACGACGTCGGATTGGCATGAAATTTTGCGTGAGACCTCGGTAACGTGTTTTAAGGGGTTTGGATGAAAAAAATTCAGTTTTCGGGTCCCAAGGGCCCGTTGGCCCGGCTCGGTCGGCCCGTGACGCTTGTTTGGCGTGGATTGTCCGTAACCACATGAAAGAACGTCGGATCGTCCCGAAACTTTACGTGGCTGTTGTAGGGCCCAAGTAGGGTCGTTTCGGGTCACGGGCCGGTTTGATCGGGTCAAAACGTTGACTGGGCTCGGGTCGGGACCGAGCGCCCGTGTGGTTCAACCATAACCGTATCAAACGAGGTCGGAACGGCACCAAACTTCATGTGAGCCATCGGGACAAGTTGACGGTGGTCTTGGGAAAGAATAATCTGGATTCGGGCCCGCGGGCCTGCGGGCCCGGTACGTTCGTTTTCTCGGGATTCTTCGTAACACCACCAAACGACGTCGGATAGCCACGAAAGCTGACACGGTTGTTCACGGGCATTCTTATGGTGGTATCGGGTCACGGCTTCACGTCTCGGGTCAACGTGTTGGCCGGGCCATGTTCGGGCCCGATTTGTCGTTGGGCCTTGGTTCGGGCCCGTTGTGCTCGGATCGACACCAAACTTTGTACAGGTTGTTCACGGGCCATTCTTACGTGGTTTGTGAACACGAGTTCACGTTCTCGGGTCAGGTCTTCATTTGGGCCTTGTTCGGGCCCGATGTGTCGTTGGGCCTTGGATCGGGCCCGTTGTACGTCGGATCGCCACGAAAGTTGACACCGTTGCTCGCGGACATTTTTATGGTGGTGTCGGGCCACGGCTTCACGTCTCGGGTCAACGTGTTGAACGGGCCTTGTTCGGGCCCGATGTCGTTGGGCCTTGGGTCGGGCCCGTTATGCTCGGATCGACACCAAACTTTGTACAGGTTGTTCACGGGACATTCTTACGTGGTTTGCGATCACGACTTCACGTTCTAGGGTCTGTTTTTTTTATTGGGCCTTGTTCGGGCCCGATGTATCGTTGGGCCTTGGATCGTCCCAGTTGTACTCGTTTCGACACCAAATTTGACGTGGTTGTTCACGGTCGTTGTAGGCTGGTCTAAGGTCGTGCCATGACGTTTGGGCCCGTTGTGTGGTTGGGCCTTGG
>JARYGA010037867.1:55000-57500 GCA_030545235.1 Helianthus tuberosus | reverse complement strand
CAAAAATAGCCCTCAACAACCCATGTTGAGCAGTTCGTTGGGTCGATGATAGATATTGGGCGTGTCCCAAATCCACAGCAAGCAAGCAACACCCCTATAGGCAGATTCCACCCGCTTGAACTAGCAATTGCGGGCTGGCTGTGCTGCCGGAATGTTACCTTAAAGCAAGCATCCTTGTGCCATCATCGGTCCAGACTACAGCTAACATGGGTGTTGGCAAGCTCAAGCGACTTTACCCATAGGCACGCTTGCCTGAATACCTATGGGGCCATGCAGGAACTACGTCCTTTGATGATAGATATTGGGCGTGTCCCAATTCCACAGCAAGCAAGCAACGCCCCTATAGGCAGATTCCACCCGCTTGAACTAGCAATTGCGGGCTGGCTGTGCTGCCGAAACGTTACCTTAAAGCAAGCATCCTTGTGCCATCATCTTGTCCAGACAATAGTACCCAACATGGCTGACAAGCTCAACCGACTTTACCCATAGGCACGCTTGCCTGAATACCTATGGGGCCATGCAGGAACTACGTGGGTCGCTGATACATATCGGGCGTGCCCAATTCCACAGCAAGCAAGCAAGCAACACCCCTATAGGCAGATTCCACCCGCTTGAACTAGCAATTGCGGGCTGGCTGTGCTGCCTGAACGTTACCTTAAAGCAAGCATGCGTGTGCCATCATCTCGTCCAAACAATAGTACCCAACATGGCTGACAAGCTCAACCGACCTTCCCCATAGGCACGCTTGCCTGAATGCCTATGGGGGTGCCAAACTACCGAAGTGGGGCTCAGCATGCGTTTGACACCTCTTTCCTCTCCCTTGGGCACTCTTGGGGTAAAGACAACCGTCTCAACTAGCTCACAATGCATGTGCTTGCCTTGGCCTTGGCTTGGCCTTGGCATGCCTTCCTAGCACATGCTTGTCCTTGGCATGCCATCCCAGCACACACCAAGGCATGCCATCCCAGCACATGCCTTGGCATGCCATCCCAGCACATGCCTCTCTACCCCAAGAGTACTACCACCCCCCTATATATACATTCTGCACAAAAAGTAAAGTGACAGGAACAGACATTAATTTTTTGAGAAATCATAATTTTTGAAGGCAAGCACGTGGTCAGCCACGCTTTCAGGTCGTCGTGCGGGAACAAGGGCAGCGTGCTGGGCAGCGTGCTAGGCAACATGCCATGATGTGGGGCGCTTCCAAGGCAGCATGGCTTGTTTACTAGGCAACATGCTGAAATGTGTGGGCATCGATCGATTAACTAGCAAACGTCGTTGTTGCTTGTAGGCATCGTGTGGGGCATTTACAAGGCACCGGGCTTGATTTATAGGCAACGGGGCTTGGGGAGACCGACGCCTTGCTTGTATAGGCTTTAAACCTCGTGTCTCGTGTGCTTCTATCTTGCCCTTGCTTGGGCACAGGGGTTGCTCAAGCCCCTAGTCTCCCCTATATATACATTTTGCACAAAAAGTAAAGTGACAGGAACAGACATTAATTTTTCGAGGAATCATAATTTTCGAGGTTTGCTGGGCGTCGAGGCAACGTGGGCAGGCAACGTGGGGGGGAGGGAGGGGAGAGGGGCGCTTGTTCTCGGTCATCGTTGGGGCATTTGGGCTGTTATGCGCGCGCCACCAGCCTCCTTTGGCTTGGGCGCTCACCTAGCTTGCCCGGGCATGGGCTGCTCAACACCCACCCCTCCCCTATATATACATTTTGCACAAAAAGCTAAGTGACAGGAACAGACATTAAATTTTTGAGGAATCATAATTTTTCAAAACCCCATCAAACGACGTCGGATTGGCATGAAATTTTGCGTGAGACCTCGGTAACGTGTTTTAAGGGGTTTGGATGAAAAAAATTCAGTTTTCGGGTCCCAAGGGCCCGTTGGCCCGGCTCGGTCGGCCCGTGACGCTTGTTTGGCGTGGATTGTCCGTAACCACATGAAAGAACGTCGGATCGTCCCGAAACTTTACGTGGCTGTTGTAGGGCCCAAGTAGGGTCGTTTCGGGTCACGGGCCGGTTTGATCGGGTCAAAACGTTGACTGGGCTCGGGTCGGGACCGAGCGCCCGTGTGGTTCAACCATAACCGTATCAAACGAGGTCGGAACGGCACCAAACTTCATGTGAGCCATCGGGACAAGTTGACGGTGGTCTTGGGAAAGAATAATCTGGATTCGGGCCCGCGGGCCTGCGGGCCCGGTACGTTCGTTTTCTCGGGATTCTTCGTAACACCACCAAACGACGTCGGATAGCCACGAAAGCTGACACGGTTGTTCACGGGCATTCTTATGGTGGTATCGGGTCACGGCTTCACGTCTCGGGTCAACGTGTTGGCCGGGCCATGTTCGGGCCCGATTTGTCGTTGGGCCTTGGTTCGGGCCCGTTGTGCTCGGATCGACACCAAACTTTGTACAGGTTGTTCACGGGCCATTCTTACGTGGTTTGTGAACACGAGTTCACGTTCTCGGGTCAGGTCTTCATTTGGGCCTTGTTCGG
>JARYGA010037867.1:2500-5000 GCA_030545235.1 Helianthus tuberosus | reverse complement strand
CCACAGCAAGCAAGCAACGCCCCTATAGGCAGATTCCACCCGCTTGAACTAGCAATTGCGGGCTGGCTGTGCTGCCGAAACGTTACCTTAAAGCAAGCATCCTTGTGCCATCATCTTGTCCAGACAATAGTACCCAACATGGCTGACAAGCTCAACCGACTTTACCCATAGGCACGCTTGCCTGAATACCTATGGGGCCATGAAGGAACTACGTGGGTCGCTGATACATATCGGGCGTGCCCAATTCCACAGCAAGCAAGCAAGCAACACCCCTATAGGCAGATTCCACCCGCTTGAACTAGCAATTGTGGGCTGGCTGTGCTGCCTGAACGTTACCTTAAAGCAAGCATGCGTGTGCCATCATCTCGTCCAAACAATAGTACCCAACATGGCTGACAAGCTCAACCGACCTTCCCCATAGGCACGCTTGCCTGAATGCCTATGGGGGTGCCAAACTACCGAAGTGGGGCTCAGCATGCGTTTGACACCTCTTTCCTCTCCCTTGGGCACTCTTGGGGTAAAGACAACCGTCTCAACTAGCTCACAATGCATGTGCTTGCCTTGGCCTTGGCTTGGCCTTGGCATGCCTTCCTAGCACATGCTTGTCCTTGGCATGCCATCCCAGCACACACCAAGGCATGCCATCCCAGCACATGCCTTGGCATGCCATCCCAGCACATGCCTCTCTACCCCAAGAGTACTACCACCCCCCTATATATACATTCTGCACAAAAAGTAAAGTGACAGGAACAGACATTAATTTTTTGAGAAATCATAATTTTTGAAGGCAAGCACGTGGTCAGCCACGCTTTCAGGTCGTCGTGCGGGAACAAGGGCAGCGTGCTGGGCAGCGTGCTAGGCAACATGCCATGATGTGGGGCGCTTCCAAGGCAGCATGGCTTGTTTACTAGGCAACATGCTGAAATGTGTGGGCATCGATCGATTAACTAGCAAACGTCGTTGTTGCTTGTAGGCATCGTGTGGGGCATTTACAAGGCACCGGGCTTGATTTATAGGCAACGGGGCTTGGGGAGACCGACGCCTTGCTTGTATAGGCTTTAAACCTCGTGTCTCGTGTGCTTCTATCTTGCCCTTGCTTGGGCACAGGGGTTGCTCAAGCCCCTAGTCTCCCCTATATATACATTTTGCACAAAAAGTAAAGTGACAGGAACAGACATTAATTTTTCGAGGAATCATAATTTTCGAGGTTTGCTGGGCGTCGAGGCAACGTGGGCAGGCAACGTGGGGGGGGAGGGGCGCTTGGTGGGGGGGAGGGAGGGGAGAGGGGCGCTTGTTCTCGGTCATCGTTGGGGCATTTGGGCTGTTATGCGCGCGCCACCAGCCTCCTTTGGCTTGGGCGCTCACCTAGCTTGCCCGGGCATGGGCTGCTCAACACCCACCCTCCCCTATATATACATTTTGCACAAAAAGCTAAGTGACAGGAACAGACATTAAATTTTTGAGGAATCATAATTTTTCAAAACCCCATCAAACGACGTCGGATTGGCATGAAATTTTGCGTGAGACCTCGGTAACGTGTTTTAAGGGGTTTGGATGAAAAAAATTCAGTTTTCGGGTCCCAAGGGCCCGTTGGCCCGGCTCGGTCGGCCCGTGACGCTTGTTTGGCGTGGATTGTCCGTAACCACATGAAAGAACGTCGGATCGTCCCGAAACTTTACGTGGCTGTTGTAGGGCCCAAGTAGGGTCGTTTCGGGTCACGGGCCGGTTTGATCGGGTCAAAACGTTGACTGGGCTCGGGTCGGGACCGAGCGCCCGTGTGGTTCAACCATAACCGTATCAAACGAGGTCGGAACGGCACCAAACTTCATGTGAGCCATCGGGACAAGTTGACGGTGGTCTTGGGAAAGAATAATCTGGATTCGGGCCCGCGGGCCTGCGGGCCCGGTACGTTCGTTTTCTCGGGATTCTTCGTAACACCACCAAACGACGTCGGATAGCCACGAAAGCTGACACGGTTGTTCACGGGCATTCTTATGGTGGTATCGGGTCACGGCTTCACGTCTCGGGTCAACGTGTTGGCCGGGCCATGTTCGGGCCCGATTTGTCGTTGGGCCTTGGTTCGGGCCCGTTGTGCTCGGATCGACACCAAACTTTGTACAGGTTGTTCACGGGCCATTCTTACGTGGTTTGTGAACACGAGTTCACGTTCTCGGGTCAGGTCTTCATTTGGGCCTTGTTCGGGCCCGATGTGTCGTTGGGCCTTGGATCGGGCCCGTTGTACGTCGGATCGCCACGAAAGTTGACACCGTTGCTCGCGGACATTTTTATGGTGGTGTCGGGCCACGGCTTCACGTCTCGGGTCAACGTGTTGAACGGGCCTTGTTCGGGCCCGATGTCGTTGGGCCTTGGGTCGGGCCCGTTATGCTCGGATCGACACCAAACTTTGTACAGGTTGTTCACGGGACATTCTTACGTGGTTTGCGATCACGACTTCACGTTCTAGGGTCTGTTTTTTTTATTGGGCCTTGTTCGGGCCCGA
>JARYGA010037866.1:0-48426 GCA_030545235.1 Helianthus tuberosus | reverse complement strand
ACCTGATAATAAGCATAAGAACTTGTCTAAGCTTGTTTGATTCGACAACTTTCTGTTTTGAACCGATTCGGAACCGAAAGACGCAAAAGTTTGACTTTTGCTTTGACCTCAGTTCTGACCTGGTTTAGATAGGTTTAGACATGCCTTAAAGTTCCATTAAGACCTAGTTACATGATTGTATAATCCTCTGCGTTTATACCACTTGAATCCTTAATTGCCCGACGTTTCCGTTAAGTGCTTAAATATTGACCATAATGCCCTTATGATCATAAAACGAGATTTTTGAAGATATGAAAGGACAATAACCTTTTTTACTGATTATTAAACATGTCCCTGAAATTTCACATCAATCGGAGGTCTAGATTAGGAGTTATGCTCAAATGGCGTAATTAAGAACGTTTTTATTAATTAAACGGCGTCATTAGCATAAAACCTATCTAAACCCAATTTTTGACACCAAACCTTTTACCCACTGATGTAATATAATATTTTGGGATTTTTGAAGATTTTTAATTACCTTTAAACTGATCATAAGCTAGGATTAGTACCTTGATTCGGTAAATACCGATTATACCCTTTCGGCCATAAAATGAGTTTTACAAGTCCTTTTGCTACCAATCCAATTGCTACTGATTTTAAATAATAAATGAAGTGTTTTGAACCTTATAAACTGACCTGGAAACTCAGAATACTATTTTAACCCGTAAATCGCTTAAAACGACGTTATACGCGTATTAAGCGCATAGTAAGGGTTTAAAACCATTTTGCCACATAGGACTTAACACCAACTGATACACCAAGTTAAAATAAACTATTTTACTGATTTATACAGACCCGGATCACAGAAACTTAATTGATCCCTTTATAATCTTTAAAATGACCAAAATACCCCTACGGGGCTTAATATGAGATTAAACTCGTTTTGGGCATAATGGAAGGTATCCTACTGATATCACAACATATTTAAGGCATGTTAACTTAGGAAACCTGTTTAGGACTCTTACGGTTACCCGTTACGCTTCATACGCGTTCAGTTCGGTTTATGTAACTAGTTTGCATAAATTAGCCGAAATGGGTCAAACCTTATCGGTTTTATCTCAAAATCCAGAATGTGTTTAGATTACCCCTATTATACAAGTCTTCAAACTTGTCGGGTCTAAATCACCTTCTATTCCGGTCTTCGCCTTATCACGCGTTTGAACCGTATCTTCCTTTTGGAAAACTAATCGGTCTAAGTCAAGGCTTAATTAAAGACCCGTTAGGATTCTAATAGGTTATTAAAAACTTTCGTTCCAGATTTAGGAGCCCAGTAAAAGCTATCTGTACTTGCTGATTTGATACGGCTGGGATTGAATTTATATTTAGCTCAGGTAAATATTTTTAACTTATTTTCCCTATACGGGCTTGGGGTACGGTATATAAAATACCGCTTGGTCGGGCATTCGACCTTAATCGTTTTGGGGGTTAAGTATTATCGAGATGACCGTTTAAATTGTTTTGTTTGCTTAAAGCCTTTGGGGGGTTAATGACCATGTCCCGGATATCCCTGGCATCATTTTACGAAATGGCCACGACCTTAGCACACAGGTGTAGGCGTACACCTGTCAGTGTCTCATTTACATAATGTGGTGTGTCTATTGATCTTTAACCCGGCTCGATCCGGCTACTGAACGCATAAGAAACATGTAAATCTTTTACGAGTATTATATTCAAATAATTATCCCAAGTTATAAAATATTATTTGTGCCATGTGCATTCAAATCCATTATTTATTAAACCTTTTCAAAATGAGTCGGTTGATAGTATTTACCAGTGTAAACTGACGTATTTTCCCAAAGTGGTTAAGTGCAGGTACTAATCGGAATGGGCTGGCTACTCCTAGCATCAATAAAGAGTCTCGCATGCTTAGATGCCTAAAGTCTGTTGAACAATGTTATTTTTATTTTCGATCCGCCTGTGGATCCTTTACTTCCGTTGTAATACTTTGATGTTACACTATTTCGGATTGTAATATATTTATCTTTTGCTTCCGCTGTGCATTTATATATTGTGTTGTTTGACTATGATGATATCAACCACGTCACAATAATCCCCTACCGGGCCCACCGGTAAAGTGTGGAAAAATCGGGGTGTGACACTAGTGATCTCTAGTCGTGATTAGGACTCTTGTAAGTATTCCTAACCCTTTCTAATTCGTTCTAGCTTAGTTAATTAACTATAAGTCAATCCGTCGTAAATTAAGTTTGACTTCGAGATTAAATGAAATCCGCTCAGTCATTTCTCGAATTGAAAGTACCTATAAGTAGGTATTTATGTGGGTAACAAACCCTTAAAAGGGTACTTTCAGATTCCCACTCTAACTATGTTAATTGTCGAGTCAAAGCTTACTTTAAAAAGTCAACAGAATGTGTATTTTCAAAATTAAGCATAATTAGCAATGTAGGGTACATGCAACCTGTTTGATCATTAAAATAACATGGTAACTAATGTAAGAACATGTCTCAACATGATCAACTCGACAATTTTCAGTTTAAACCCGGATCGGAACCGAAAGTCGCATAATTTGACTTTTGCTTTGACTATCAGTTCTGATCCGTTTATGGATGTTTAAGATCTTCCTTAGAGCTTATTTTGGACCAGGTTTCATATAAGTATAACTCTCTGAGATTATACAACTTGGTTCAATACTTATCCGATTCATATGCATGTTTCCGATTAATGCTTAAATGTTGACTATTATGCCCTTTTGACTATAAAACGTGATTTTTGAAAAAGTAAAAGAGTAGAAACCTTAGTTACTGATTTATAAACTTGCACCTAAAATTTGACATCAGTTTGAGGTCTAGATTAGAAGTTATGCTCATTAGCGTAATTTGAAAGCTTTATGTTACTTAAACGGCGTAATTAGCATATAACCTATTTAAACCCACTTTTTGATATCAAACTTTTTACCCACTAATGTAATATAATATTTTGGGATTTTTGAAGATTTTTATTTAATTTTTGGCTGAGCATAACATAGGTCTCTAAGTTTAATTCGGTTAATACCGATTTTGCCCTTTAAAGCCATAAAATGAGTTTTACAAATCCTTTTGACCCCAAACATTTTTTCCACTGATTTTATTTGTTAAATAAAATATTTTGAGGCTTCTGGAATTATAAAAATATCAGCTTTCCTTTAAAAAACCCGGAAATGGCTCCAAATCGGCTTTTTTAAGCGTTTTTAACGCATAGTATGTACTAACACTATATTAAACATATAAGGTTGATACCTACTGATATTTTTAGTATATTTTTATATAATAACAGTAAGTAAAAGTTTTTGAACTCAGATTTCCAGTTTTGACCTTTTTAGCCCTTGTGAAATTACCAAAATACCCCTAAGGTGCATAGTTTGGTTTTAAATGATAAATTTCACATATAGGTCATACCCTACTGTTATATCTTATTAAATTAAGTGTATTTACTGTATAAATCAGACCTGTAACTCAGATTACTAATTAAACTCTTTTATAATCTTTTAAATGACCAAAATGCCCTTATGAGGCATAATTTGTGTTTAAATCCGTTTTGGGCATAATAGAAGATACCTTACTGATATCACAACATGTTTAAGGCATATTAACCGAGGGAACTTGCATATGACTCTTATGGTTACCCGTGACGCCCTTTTCGCGCTCGGTTCGGTTTATGTAACTAGTTTGCATAAATTGACCGAAACGGGTCAAACCTTATCATCTTTGTCTCAAAATCCAGAATGTATTTAGTATACCCATATTATACAAGTATTCAAACTTGTCGGGTCTAAATCACATTCTATCCGGTCTTCGCTTAATCGTGCGTTTGAACCGTATCGTCCTTGAAAGCTAACCGGTCTAAACTTAGGCTTAAATAAAGACCCGTTAGAAATCTAATAGGTTATTATAAACCTTTGTTCCAGAATAGAAGAACCAGTAAAAGCTACCTTCACTCGCTAATTGTGATTTATACTTACCAAGGTAAATACTTTTAACTTATTTTCCCTATACGGGCTTGGGGTACGGTATATAAAATACCGCTTGGTCTGGCATTGAATCTTTAATCGAATAGTGGTTAAATCCCTGATATGCTATGTTTTGAAATGTTTTGTTTGCTTAAAGCCTTTGGGGGGTTAATGACCATGTCCCGGATATCCTTGGCATCATCTTACGAGATGGCCACGACCATAGCACGGAGTGTAGGCGTACACTCGTCAGTGCCTAACCAAATAATGTGGTGTGTCTATTAATCTTTAACCCGGTCTACGGATCGGGCTACTGAACGCATAAGTAACATGTAATTCGTTTACAAGTATTATATTCATATAATTATCCCAAGTTATAAAATGTTTTGTGCCACGTGCAATCAAATCAATTTTCAACCTTTTTAAAATGAGTCAGTTAAATTGTATTTACCAGTGTAAACTGATGTATTTTCCAAAAGGTTAAGTGCAGGTACTACTCGTACTAGGCTGGCTGTCTTCTAGCGTCCACAATAAGTCTCGCAAGCTTGGATGTTAATAAAACTGTTGAACAATAACTTCTTTTATTTTGATCCGCCTGTGGATCCGTTTCAACTACTCGTGATATTTAATATTACATTTTATTTAAAGTTGAAATGAATCTATCTTTGCTTCCGCTGTGCATTTATATATTGTGTTGTTTGTCTATGATGATATCAACTACGTCACTATACTCCCCACCGGGCCCACCGGTGACACGTGAAAAATAGGGGTGTGACAGTATGGGTTTAGGAGGCGGAGGTGTGGTGGTGGAAAGGGGATGGCGGTGGTGGGGAGTGGTGATGGCGGCAGTAGAGGTGACGGTGGTGGTGGTTTTTAGTGAGAGAGAGAGAGAGAGAGAGTAGAAAGAGATATACATATTGTTCAGTAAGTGTGTGTATATACATACATACATACATATATGTTTTATATATTTAAATACTTGATTTGTTTATTTTATTTTATATTAAGGGTATTATAGTCATTTCACACCAACTTAACTGAGAAAACTAACCCCCATCCACTACAGGGACTATCCGTGTAACAAACCACAGGGAGCAAGGGTGTAATTTCCAAAAGTTGGGGACTTAGGGTGAAATTTTACCAAACCACAGGGACTATCCGTGCATTTTACTCTAATAATAATAATAAATCATAAATCTCAAAAGTGGTACATGTTTTAATGATACTGGATACGTGGCTTTCACAAATTGAAAGAAAAGAATGACATTTAACTTTACAATTAATGCTTGGTATATGTGAAAGAAGTATCGTGAGCTCCAAGGGTCTACAATTTAGTATAAATAGAGTTCTACATTCAATCTTTCATTCTGTTCATTCTTTTTCCATCATTGCCTACTCTCTCTCTCAAAATATATATTCTAATACTTCAACCCGTAATAATAATTATAATAATAACAAAACCCTACCCCATTTTAAGTATTGTAGCCCCTGACCACTGATACCCTGTCCAAGTGACGTAGGGCCCCGTAACGTTGCCTAAATTCGTTGGGGTTCTGTTTCGTGACGTAGGGATAAAGTGGAATTGGGTTACTATACTTAATGTGAGTGCACTATATATTTTATCAAATAACCCAGGAGTGATACCCAAAATATATCCACCCTCCTAAAACACCCCTGACACCCTACACTTTCTAAAATACACCCCGTATGTAAAAACCGAGCCCGTGATACAATATAGTATTTAAATAAAATATAAAAGTTTAAATCTAGGGCTGAGGCGGGCCGCGTGAGCCCACCCCAAACCCTTACGCGGGCGGTATGAAAGCTAGAACCAGACTCCTTTGGTTTCTTAAAGTCCAGGCGGGCCGCGTAAACCATATATTAAGTTGACGCGGGCCGCGAGTGACCTAAAGTGTGGCGCAGCCCGGTGCCGACACGTGTCGACATCGTGGCAGGTCTAGATCATGACCAGGATAAGCTACGCATTGACTGGAGTTTGACGCGGGCCGCGTAGACTCCTGTCTACCCTTACGCGGGTCGCGTGGAGACCAAGTATCAGCAACTATAAATAGCAGGCATCGGATTTCATTTCAACTCGCTCACATTTCAATTCTCAATATCAAATTTCTGTAGAATTGATATTATAGTCGGGTAGTATACCCCTAATTAGCGAGGTTCTGCTCCGTTGTAAGTATTATAACCCCAGTTTCGTAATAGAGACGCTGCCCGATTGATTTAGGGTTCCGTAACAACTGTCATGGTTCTGCCCGACGTAGTTGTTGGAATACCGTCTCGGGGAGGGTATCATTAATATTTTCAAAGGGTTATGATACTAACCTATGTACATTTGTATAAATTATAGATTATATCCATGAAACCCTTACGCGAAGTCTAAGATAGCAATGTGAGTAATCTCCTTTTTGTTAACAGTTTTTACAAAACCTTAATTATTTTACAATATGATTAAGCGGTGATTGAGTCTTTGTAGTCTTCAATTACTGCCGGTATGTTGGGGTTTTGTATACAAAATTTACTACACTGTGAGTAGTAAGTCGAGGATGACAGTACGTTACCATTGGACAATGAGTTAGCCAATGTGTAATATGACCCACAAGTCAGTGGATTGATAGTACCAAATGGAGTAATTGTGTAGACATAAACATTGTAATCGTCCTCAATACTGTTTTAATCGATAAAATGTTTCTTGATTAAACTGGGATTCACTCACCAGTATTTCCTGCTGATAAAATGTTTTAAACACGTGTTTCAGGTAACTTAGTATGAAGCCAATAAAAGCCAGCTGGAGAGCACTGAAGGCTTGGAAAAGTGGCAATAAAGTTACCTAAAATAAAATAGATGTTTTTATTAAATAAAATAGGATTTATTCCTATGAAAATGTGTGTACTGCAAACTTGGGTTTTTCCCATGTATTTGTATTTATAAAATATGGTGGTTTACTCTGATAAAATATTTCATAACTACGGTCCTGATGAAAATTCCGCTGCCAAATTTGACAAACACGCGATACCACCGAAACTGGCTCGCGGCTGCCCGTTCCCGGGAATTAGGGATCGGGGGTTGTGACAGAAGGTGGTATCAGAGCCTAGCCACTGGTTCAAGCCAAAGAAGTGTTCTGCTGACACTTAAATTTTAAATTTTGTGTTAGGAAATAACTTATGAGATTATGTGTTTTATATTATTTGACTATTTGTTAGTCTACAGTATGGGTAAGCAAAGAATTTCGGACATCTATCGTCAACTAGATAGTTCACCAAAAGATAAGGGAACCTTATTTCAACCAAATCCCTCAGGATACTCAGCAGATATGGAGGAAGGAATATTTGTTCGTAAGGCACAGTCTAAGAAACCATTTACTTCTAAGAAAAGAAGTTGGATTATTAACAAAAGTCGAGAGAAAATAAAGAAGTTACAACCAAAGGGATAAATAATCAATCAGGAAATAAATGCACAAACTCAGGAAACAGGCAATAACTTACTAGGGGAAGATGAATTAGATGGACAATGGGTAAATCTCCACATGTTAGCCACTACAGTAGTAAATGCTAACTTATATTAAATAGTCAAACGGCCAAACCAGTACCAGCAACAATGCCACTTATGAGCTAGAAACTTTAAAAGGGACTTTGCCTATTAGATAACAACTTAGTAGAGACAGGAGATAGAATAAACCTTACATAAGAGCATGTTGAGCCTAATACTCCTATAACATAGATAGACTAAAATAAGTTACGGATGCATAATCCCTAGTTTATTTTGAATTCCAGTTGTAGTTTGTAATAAATACATATATATATATATAAGTCGCAATGTTCGCCGTTTTTAATCAATCCATTTTTATGATTATA
Organism: Helianthus tuberosus; assembly: GCA_030545235.1. Taxonomy (NCBI): domain Eukaryota; kingdom Viridiplantae; phylum Streptophyta; class Magnoliopsida; order Asterales; family Asteraceae; genus Helianthus; species Helianthus tuberosus. Next base: position 40,578 of record JARYGA010037866.1, on the reverse strand, counting down.
CCCAAATGTTTGTACTAGAAATTTTTCTGTGATAATTAATACCACCTACTCAAATAATATCATAATATGTATATGTTAAAATAGTTAGAAGAATCATGAAATATTTTATTTAGAAATGGGAGTTGATCAATTAAAATAATTACACGATTTATTATTAATACATGTTTTATTATTGTCATATATATCATTAAGATCTGACATATAAAATGTACAAATGTAATCATTTGTATACCTATAAAAATGTATTTAAATACATTCAATTGTTAATATCATAATCAAACTAAGTTAGTTATTAACAAAGCAGTTATGTTTATGATTCTCTTTTGGAACCAATCATTTACTTTGATTTAAAATACATATTGAAATATATGGTATAAACTTTAAAACTTTGTGGTTTTAATAATATTGTTTCAAAATAATTTATATTTAAATAAATAAAACCGAAGCTATTAAATTAACCAAAAGGATTTTAAGAAGTAATAAAATTTTTAAAAGATTGCTTTAGTAGATCTAGCCAAAGCAAGTTTTGAAACCCAAGTGTACCAATTTACCACTCCATTTTATTCCTTCTGGTTTATAACTAGTTGACCATAAGACTTCATACTTTCATAATTTTATGAAATAACTGATGTTGGGATTACTTATAAAAGTTTCTATTGAAATACTTAGTAATAAAATAGATGGTTAAATGAATATGATGGGTATGCATGATTTAATAAAATCATTTAAAGTTTTTAAGAGATTTGGGTTGGTTGGACTATGTAGAAAGGCCTAACTAAACGTTGAAAGCATTTCTACAGATCTTTAATATTAAGGTATGTACAGAATAGGTTTTATGCATGGAGATAGCTAATATAAGATTAACCAGTCATATTAGTTATAGGATTGTGTATCCTAAATTATAAAGAAAAATATTCAAGTCAGCTGACTGATGTCTAATAGTTAAATAATACAATATTAATAAATGAGTGGAGTTGATAAATTGGATGTTAAACTTACCCTAAGTAGTTGCAAAGTTCTCATACTTAAAAAAAAAATAGAAATCCACTAGTACATATGGGTATCTATCCTACACGGTTTTCGGTTGGAAAATAATTTGATATCTAAAATCTAATATAAATTTTCCAATATTCGACTCGTACAGTAAGTCAAATACATTTTTTTATATAACTCATAATATTTGAGTTCATCCGTACCTTTTATATTATTAGTATAATGATAAAACATTTTACAATAATATATGAACAGTATATTTTACTATAAGATAGTACATCAATTATCATGGTGTAACAAATTCTAATAAGTGTAATATAGTATATAGAATAGTATATGCACTTATGTTATAAGTCCGTCGCGGGTGTATTAAAATGTAACAAGGCTATTAGATCTTTTTACTAGAATATGTATACAAATCCTATCTTCTCATAAGTATACGTATATTATACTATACGAAAATAATATACTGTATATTTTTGATCCTTGCACGTTAAAATGTTCCTAAACATTCATTTTTCAAACTAGAATTTAAAATGGATGCCCCACATAAAAATGTGTAAATCAAATGTGTGTTTAGTACGTTTGTCCTTTAAAAAAAAATTATTGTAATATCTTTAAATAAATTATTATTGTATGGGATATACATACATATTTCAATACATGTATATTATAATTATAAAGGAAAAGGTAGGAATGTGATAATTAGAATAGATATATAGATGGTTACTTGAGGAGAAATTATTAAGGTAACATAAATAGTGAGTCTGGTATTTCATTAGTTAAAAATGAAACTGTTCTTATAAGTCCAGAAAAAATTTATATTCCAAAATATTATATTTGACAGAAATTTATTTCAATATACTACTTTTATAAAAGGATAAAGTAAAGTCATGGAAATAAGCTTGATGATTGGTACCATCGGATGTATAGTTATTATTTTATATATGCGTGTATATATTCCGTAAGTTAATATTAACTAGAGATTTGAAATTTTATACACATATATGCCTATACCCAATAAGAATTTCTTGATGATATACCCAATATATTATCTTCTGTGAGATAAACATAAGAGAAAATGTCATTGGTAATTCATATGAAAACATGAAGTTATTATAAGAATAAACCATGAAACCTACTATGTTTTAAAATGCCATCTGTCTCAATGAAATATTCCTTGTAACGGAATCTAAGATTTTATATGCATAAATAGAGATAGCTATAAGCATACTCTTCACATTTTGTCTATGGAGACCATGATATATTTGAAACTCCATTCTCCAACCAAAAGAAAACCACAACCATAATAATATCTTTGCTTAAATGAAAGAGTTGGGATATTGATATTCACTGGTAACAACCAGGACAATATTTAGACTTGAACCTCAGAAGAATGCCTTAGTATAAAGCTTTGAGATAAGCCAATTACTTGCATAGATAAAGTGTGATGGTTATTGGTATCCCGTGAGGATGATAACTAGAACAGTGCCTGTATGATAAATAAGCGATAACAACTGGCCACTGTTATTTCTTGTTTATTAGTACTACTCGGTTCTAGAATATGATCCATCATGAGAATACTGATTTCCTTGTTTCTTGAATGCAAACTATAATAAATGATGTACTTTCAAAATCCTGATTTGAGAGAAGTCTATTTATGGGAAATACTATGATAATTACCTCTCCGGTAAAACTGGGCATGGTGCGGTAGACTCTCCAGCTTGTCCGGGTGAGATGGGGTTACCTCTCCGGCAAAACCGGGTGAGATGGGGTTACCTCTCCGGCAAGACCGGGTGAGATGGGGTATATGTTATGATAATAGAATTCCCTAAATAATACCATGACCTGATGTCTGACTTGTGAGTCTGTTTACATTATAGATAATGTGCATACTACAGTATATGAAATATTATATAGACATGTATGTCTATGAGGAAATCCAAAGACTATATTGATTGACAATTAGGAATTTACCATGAACAAGTGTGTCAATGATAATTTTAGACTTATTTATTAGGAATCTCCTGTATACGTCTAAAATTTCGATATCAAACATTATTTCGTTTGATCATCCCTCTCGAAATTCGCGCGACAAGATAAACAACAGGAACTCTATAAGTTGGGACGCCATCGAAAGTATAAGAATTCCCTTGCGATTACTGACGCATTATGAAACCTATAACTAAAAGTTGTGTTAAAACACAAAATGTCTAAAACTTACGCTAATAGTAAGTTTACCTTCATTCAGAATTCTTGAGAAGATAAGAATCTCAAAACATAGAGAATAGTTCTGGTCAAAGTATAGTAAAATTCAAAACAAAAGACCAGAATACACCTAGAAACTAGACTACCTAAAAATATTTATCTATATTTCAGGGAATCTCGAGGACGAGATTTAAAACAAGGTGGGGAGGATGTAACATTCCCAAAAATTTTATATAAAAACGTAAGTTATTAAAAGGATACATCATGGGCAAATTGACCAATGAAAATATGAGATATTTTGGGCAAGCATAGGAAACATTTAATAAATAATTTATAAAATACATAATATTCGAACATACTCTGTTTTTAATGAAACTTGGTTCAAAATGTAGATAAAATTACTCTCGTTCTAATGACATATTTATCATTTTATGAAACCTCATATTTTAAAAATTATAGACGCCAAATAAGTAAAGTAATTGAATTATTATAATATATAAATAATAATAAATATAATAATATAAATGAAAACAATTGAAGTGCACGTGTGATGTGTATATATATAATAATAATAATAATAATAATAATAATAATAAATCATAAATCTCAAAAGTGGTACATGTTTTAATGATATTGGATACGTGGCTTTCACAAATTGAAAGAAAAGAATGACATTAACTTTACAATTAATGCTTGGTATATGTGAAAGAAGTATCGTGAGCTCCAAGGGTCTACAATTTAGTATAAATAGAGTTCTACATTCAATCTTTCATTCTGTTCATTCTTTTTCCATCATTGTCTACTCTCTCTCTCAAAATATATATTCTAATACTTCAACCCGTAATAATAATTATAATAATAAAAAAACCCTACCCCATTTTAAGTATTGTAGCCCCTGACCACTGATACCCTGTCCAAGTGACGTAGGGCCCCGTAACGTTGCCTAAATTCGTTGGGGTTCTGTTTCATGACGTAGTGATAAAGTGGAATTGGGTTACTATACTTAATGTGAGTGCACTATATATTTTATCAAATAACCCAGGAGTGATACCCAAAATATATCCACCCTCCTAAAACACCCCTGACACCCTACACTTTCTAAAATACACCCCGTATGTAAAAACCGAGCCCGTGATACAATATAGTATTTAAATAAAATATAAAAGTTTAAATCTAGGGCTGAGGCGGGCCGCGTGAGCCCACCCCAAACCCTTACGCGGACGGTATGAAAGCTAGAACCAGACTCCTTTGGTTTCTTAAAGTCCAGGCGGGCCGCGTAAACCATATATTAAGTTGACGCGGGCCGCGAGTGACCTAAAGTGTGGCGCAGCCCGGTACCGACACGTATCGACATCGTGGCAGGTCTAGATCATGACCAGGATAAGCTACGCATTGACTGGAGTTTGACGCGGGCCGCGTAGACTCCTGTCTACCCTTACGCGGGCCGCGGGGAGACCAAGTATCAGCAACTATAAATAGCAGGCATCGGATTTCATTTCAACTCGCTCACATTTCAATTATCAATATCAAATTTCTGTAGAATTGATATTATAGTCGGGTAGTATACCCCTAATTAGCGAGGTTCTGCTCCGTTGTAAGTATTATAACCCCAGTTTCGTAATAGAGACGCTGCCCGATTGATTTAGGGTTCCGTAACAACTGTCATGGTTCTACCCGACGTAGTTGTTGGAATACCGTCTCGGGGAGGGTATCATTAATATTTTCAAAGGGTTATGATACTAACCTATGTACATTTGTATAAATTATAGATTATATCCATGAAACCCTTACGCGAAGTCTAAGATAGCAATGTGAGTAATCTCCTTTTTGTTAACAGTTTTTACAAAACCTTAATTATTTTACAATATGATTAAGCGGTGATTGAGTCTTTGTAGTCTTCAATTACTGCCGGTATGTTGGGGTTTTGTATACAAAATTTACTACACTGTGAGTAGTAAGTCGAGGATGACAGTACGTTACCATTGGACAATGAGTTAGCCAATGTGTAATATGACCCACAAGTCAGTGGATTGATAGTACCAAATGGAGTAATTGTGTAGACATAAACATTGTAATCGTCCTCAATACTGTTTTAATCGATAAAATGTTTCTTGATTAAACTGGGATTCACTCACCAGTATTTCCTGCTGATAAAATGTTTTAAACACGTGTTTCAGGTAACTTAGTATGAAGCCAATAAAAGCCAGCTGGAGAGCACTGAAGGCTTGGAAAAGTGGCAATAAAGTTACCTAAAATAAAATAGATGTTTTTATTAAATAAAATAGGATTTATTCCTATGAAAATGTGTGTACTGCAAACTTGGGTTTTTCCCATGTATTTGTATTTATAAAATATGGTGGTTTACTCTGATAAAATATTTCCTAACTACGGTCCTGATGAAAATTCCGCTGCCAAATTTGACAAACACGCGATACCACCGAAACTGGCTCGCGGCCGCCCGTTCCCAGGAATTAGGGATCGTGGGTTGTGACATGCCACGTGGCAGCTCCGGGTTTCTCCTGGTGGCCTGTCTGTCGCGGCCCGCGTAGGAAGTAGCCAAAGGCTACGCGGCCCGCGAGCGAAGTAAAAATCTTGTTTTTATTTTATTTTTAATTATATATTGTATTTTGGGTTTGGTTTTCGTATACGGGGTATATTGTAGGACATATTGGGATATTTTAATTATATTAGAGGTGTCGCAAATATTAATTAGGAGGGTTGTTATATCCTCCCCACCTTGTTTTAGAGCTCGTCCTCGAGATCTACTGTCACAAGTATGGGTATTTCCTTTGCATTTCTGATTCAAGCTCCCAAGTGTACTCTGGTCCTCTTTTGGAGTCCCATTTCACTTTGAATAGAACTAACCTTTTGTGTTTGAGGTTCTTGACTTTCCTGTCTTCAACCTGTAGGGGCTTCTCCACAAATTTAAGCTTTTCATTTACCTCTATGTCCTTAAGAGGTACTACCAGTGATTCATCAGCTAAGCATTTCTTGAGATTTGATACATGAAATACATCATGTATTCCTGCCATTTCCTCTAGCAGTTGTAACTGATAGGCTACAGGTCCTATTCTTCTAATAATCTCAAAAGATCCAACATACCTGGGGCTTAGCTTTCCCCTTTTTATGAATCTTACCACTCCTTTCCAAGGAGAGACTTTTAATAACACTTTGTCACCTACTTGAAATTCCAATGGCTTTCGTCTGTTATCAGCATAACTCTTTTATCGATCACGTGCTGCTTTCAGTCGTTCCTTGACTTGAATGATTTTGTCGGTTGTTTCTTGTACTATCTCTGGTCTAGAGAGTTGCTTTTCTTCAATTTCTGCCCAACAGACTGGGGTTCGGCACTTTCGTCCATACAGTGATTCGAATGGTGCAGCATTGATACTTGTGTGATAACTGTTATTGTGAGAAAATTCTATTAATGGTAAGTGATCGTCCCAATTACTTCCGAAATCAATTACACAAGCTCTAAGCATATCCTCCATTGTCTGAATTGTCCTTTCACTTTATCCGTCCGTTTGAGGATGATAAGCGGTGCTTAGATTTAGCTTGGTTCCCATGGCTTTTTGGAAACTTGTCCAAAAATGATAGGTAAAACGGCTATCCCTATCAGAAACAATTGATAAAGGAATTCCATGTAATGAAACAATTTCATTTACATACAACTTAGCTAATTGTTCCATACTGAAAGTTTCTTTCATTGGTAGGAAATGAGCTGACTTAGTTAGCCTGTCTACAATCACCCAGATTGTATCATTACCTTTCCTTGTTTTGGGTAGTTTGGTAACAAAATCCGTTGTTATCAATTCCCATTTCCATATGGGCATTTCTAACTGTTGCAACAATCCTGGGGTTTCTGATGTTCAGCTTTAACTTGTGAACAGGTTAAACACTTAGAAACATAAGCTGCTATGTCCTTTTTTATTCCTATCCACCAAAAATTCTTTCTTAAATCCTGATACATTTTATCACTTCCAGGATGCATCGAATACTTAGACTTATGGGCTTCTTCTAGTATACGGTGACGTAGGTTTCCTAGTTTGGGTATCCACATTCTTTTCTTATGGAATCTCCAAATTCCATCTGTTCCTTAATCATTCCTTTTAATTTTTCAGTATCATCCTTGATTACTGATTCTTGTGCTTTTCTATTTTGTTCATTCAAATCTACTTGTAGATTTAATTTAAGAGAACGCACTCTTTTTGGCTTTTCATGATACTTTCGACTTAAAGCATCAGCCACTACATTGGCATTTCCTGCATGATACTGGATATTACAATCATAATCACTAAGTATCTCCATCCAGCGTCTTTGTCTCATATTCAATTCCTTTTGCCCAAAAACATACCTTAAACTCTTATGATCAGTGAAAATGGTAAACTTACTACCGTAAAGGTAATGTCTCCAAATTTTCAAGGCAAAAATTATGGCTCCTAATTCTAGATCATGGGTTGAATAATTCTCTACATGATTCTTAAGTTGTCTGGATGCGTAAGCTATAACCTTTTGACGTTGCATCAATACACATCCATAACCTAACTTAGAAGCGTCACAATAGACTACAAAGTCTTCAGTTCCTTCTGGTAACGCTAGGATGGGTGCATTGGTCAATCTTTGCTTAAGAATTCTAAATGCTTCTTCTTGTTTTGGTCCCCATTCAAACTTAACAGATTTATAGGTTAACTTAGTTAAGGGAATGACTATTCTAGAAAATTTTTGAATAAATCTCCTATAATAACCTGCCAATCCTAAGAAACTTCTAACCTCGGTTGGAGACTTAGGGGTTTTCCATTTGGTAATCGCCTCGATCTTAGTGGGATCCACATGAATTCCTTCATGATCAACTAAATGTCCAAGAAATTGTACCTGTTCTAACCAAAACTCGCATTTTGAAAACTTTGCATAAAGCTTTTCTATCCTTAATAAACTTAGAAGTGTGTGCAAATGCTTTGCATGTTCCTCTTTACTTTTGGAGTAAATGAGAATATCATCTATAAAGACAATTATGAATTTATCCAAATATGGCTTACATATTCGGTTCATCATGTCCATAAATGTGGCTGGGGCATTGGTTAAACCAAATGGCATGACAGTAAATTCATAATGACCATACCTTGTTCGAAATGCGGTCTTAGGAATGTCCTCTTCCTGTACCTTTAATTGATGATATCCTGACCGTAAATCGATTTTTGAGAAAAATCGAGCTCCTTGCAATTGATCAAACAAATCATTGATTCTCGATAATGGATACCGATTTTTAATCGTGACTTTGTTCAATTCACGGTAATCAATGCACATACGCATTGACCGGCCTTTCTTTTTAACGAATAAAATCGGTGCTCCCCATGGTGACGAGCTTGGCTGTATGAATCCTTTCTCCAACAATTCCTCTAATTGTTTCTTCAGTTCCTGCATCTCTGCGGGTGCCAAACGATAGGGTGCTTTGGCAATCGGTGCTGTCCCTGGTAGCAGGTGGATTCTGAATTCAACTTCCCTGTCTGGCGGTAGCCCTGGTAATTCTTCTGGGAACACATCTGGAAACTGAGATACTACTGGAATATCTTTTAGTTCTTTTCCTTTAGTATTAGTGATTATAGAAATCAAATATACTATAGATCCTTTTCTTATATAACTTGTCGTTTTCATCACAGAGATGAATTTTGTGGATCTAGACGGCTTGTTTCCTTTAATTGTGATCTTTTCACCCTTTGGTGAATTTACTTGAATTAACTTTTGATCACATAAAATACTGGCTTTATTGGCTATTAACCAATCCATTCCTAATACAACATCAAATTCTGTCAGATTCATGGGGTAAAGGTTTGCAATAAACTTTTGATTTAAAAATTTTATTCTTGCTCCCTGCAAAATTATAGAAATCCTAACGGTTTCTCCATTGGCTGTTTCTACTAAACATTCTTGTGGGAGTTTAGTTAATGGTTGATTGAGAATTTTTCAAAATGAAGTATTAATAAAACTTTGGTTTGCACCAGAGTCAAATAATACTTTGGCAAAAACATCATTAACTAAAAACGTACCGGCTATCACGTCCGGAATCATCTTGGCTTCATCTGCAGTCAGAACAAATGTTCTAGCATTTTTAGTGTTCTTGTTGCCCATGGCTGGAACTAGTTTCAGGAAGTTTGGCTTGATGTGACCTTTTTCTCCACAGTTGAAGCACATCCCATTATTAGGTTTCCTCCTGCAATCTTCTTCATTGTGCCCTGGTATCTTGCATAAATTGCAGTAGGTGGAGCATTTTCCCGAATGCTTTTTCTTACAGGCTTTGCAGTAGGGTACAGAGGTAGAACCTATATTCTTTCCACGATTGGTATTACCGTAGCGAAATTCTTGGGTAAGCCTTTGAGCTAGGTTCCTTCTCTGGTCTTCTTCTCTTGTACGTACTAATTCATCAGTCAAGGTGTTTGCTAGTTCTACAGCTTCTTCTATAGTTTGAGGTCTAGCTGCCTTGACTACATGGCTTATTTCACTGATTAATCCCCAGATGTAACGGGAGATTAATACGAGTTCTGGTGATGCAAGGGTTGGTACTATTCTAGCATATTCAAAAAATAACGTAGTGTAACCCTTACTATCCACTCCAGTCATCCTAAGGTTTAGGAACTTATTTGCTATCTGTTCCTTTTCATTGGGAGGGCAGAATTTCCTTTCTACCATGTTCTTAAATTCCTCCCAGTTCATATTGTAAACCCTGTCACTTCCCCTAGATTGGAGGATAGTGTTCCACCATTCTAAGGCTGAGTTCTCAAACAGATTGGAGGCGAACATTATCTTATCCTCTTCTGCACATTTGCTTATTTTCAAGACTGCCTCAGTCTTTTCTATCCAGCATAGAGATGCAACGGCCCCTTCATTGCCCGAAAATTCCATTGGTTTACAAGACCAGAATTCTTTATAAGAACAACCATAAGACATGGTTCTTCTTCTTTTGGGAATTGGCACTTGCAGTATGGGTCCACTGTTTACGCTGTGTTCAGGTTTAGTTAGTTGTTTACTGCTATGGTTACTTTTATTATCCGCTTCCCTAACTGTTTTGATAATATAAGGCATTGCATCTATTATCCCTTGTGCCACTATGTGTTGGATAGCACTGTTATCCACTGGGTTTCCATTGTTATCATTGTTCGGGTTATCATTGTTATTCTGGTTTTCCGGGTTATTATCTGGGTTCTCTTGATTCACTTAGTCGGCCATCTGAATTTTAAATATTTACCACGTATTAATATCACAAGATAGCATTTAATACAACCAATCACATGACACGCATATTGATCAAAAACGTCAAACATTGCGACTTACTCTTTCTTATATATAGTAGGCATCTAATACAAACTGATACTGGAATTTAAAATTATAATACAACTGAAATAAAAATTATACTACTAGTAGGCGTCCGTAGCTATGATTTAGATTTTTTTTTTCAAACATACACACATATTATATATTATTATATTATATTACTATTATTATTATTACTACCTCCACCATCACTTTTACTGATATGGATTCATCCAGAAATCCATATTACGCTTGTCATACTTCCAGATGAGTCATTCTCATACCTGCCTCATTCTCTCGCTACTTTCTAAAATCTCCTCTCAAAAGTTTCGGAGTTCTTGCACATTTTCTACACACATTGGGGGTGGAGGTGCAGGGACTGGGTTTGGGAACTGGGGCATGGGTTCCTGGTACGGGTATGGATTATCTAGAATTTCTTTAATGTATTCATCATTATCATAGTAGGGATCTAGAGATTCCAAACCTGGGTAGGCTGCTACATTAGGCATAGGTTCATCTTCGGGTATTGGGTAGCGCTGCTGGTAATCCCTATGTTCATCTAACCACGGGTCATAGTCTGGGTCTAAGGGATTAGGTGCTGGTATCCTAGGTATCTATTCTGGGTTGAAATCATGCATTTGGACTTGGTTTCTGGGTTGTTTTCTATTTCCATTGGCTGAGCAGGGAATAGTGGTACTGGTTGGGGTGCTATCAGTTGCTCCAGGTTAGTGTCGGCAGCTGTGGTTGCTAGGATGTGAAAATTTGCTAAACCCCTATTAAGCATATCCTGGGTGTGGGCATCTGTTTCTCTTTTAGCGGCTGCTAAGGCTCGCTGCTGTTGTAACTTTTTCATTCTTTTTCTACGTTCATGCGCTCCTCTACTGAACCATCCTCTCTTTTTAGGAGGGAATGGCTCTTCAGACTGAGCCTTAAACATGAATATCCTATCTTCATTATCAGCAGAATACCCTGAGAGGGCAGGCTATGAAGAGGTGCCTTCGCTCCTAGGTGAGCTGGACAACTGACGGTAGGCGTCGGAAGGTCCTTGGTCGCTCATACTGTAAACTAACAAATAGTCAAATAACACACAACAATAGTATACAATTATGCACGTATTTCCGTAATAAATTTCCTAACATATAACATTTTGGTGTCAGCAGAACACTTCAGTGGCTGAATCAGTGGCTTGGCTCTGATACCACCTTCTGTCGCAACCCCTGCCCCCTAACTAACCCGGGAACGGGCGGCAGCGGCCAGTTTCGGTGGTATCTGAGTTTGTCATTTTGGCAGCAGAAATTACATCAGGACTGTAGTTAGGAAATATTTTATCAGAGTAAAATACCACACTTTCATAATATTAAACACGTGGGAAAAATCCCAAGTTTTAAGTACACGCATTTTCATAGGGATAAACCCTATTTTATTTAAATAAAACATCTCTTTATTTTAGGTAACTTTATAGCCACTTTTCCAAGCCTTCAGTGCTGTCCAGCTGGCTTCTATTTTGCTTTCACATTTTGTTACCTGAAACGCGTTAAAAATATTTTGTCAGTGGGAAATACTGGTGAGTGAATCCCAGTTTAATCAATTTAAGTAAAAACCATTGTACAGTATTGAGGGCGGTCGCGCAATTACATTTGTTTCCATCTATTCAATTACCACCCACGGTACTGTTAACCCGACTTTTGGTCATGTAACTCCTCGCAAGGCAGTAACAAATTTTGTATACAAAACCCCAACATACCGACGATAATTGTAGAATACAAATACTCAATCACTGTTTAATATATTATTAATTGTGTGAGGTTTTGTAAAAACATTTAACAAAAAGGAGATTACTCACATTGCTGTCTTAGGTTTTCCTGGTGATTATCTATAATTTACACAAATGCACATACGTTAGTATAATAACCCTTAATATTTATATTCGTAATACCCTCCCCGAGACGGTATTCCAACGACTACGTCGGCAGAACCACGAAAGCCGTTACGGAACCCTGGATCAATCGGGCAGCGTATCTAATATGTAATCGGGGTTATGATACTTACAACGAGGCAGAACTTTGTTATTTAGGGGGTATTATGCCCGGGAATCACTATAACTATGTGAAAATTCGAGAGAAGAAAAGATTGTGAGTGACTGGAACTGAAGGCCCGAGCTCCCAATTTATAGGAGCTGAAATCGAATTCCTCGCGGCCCGCATAGAAGTCCTCTAAGGGTTTCGCGGCCCGCGTAGTAGGGTTAGTAGGGCCTAGCTCGTCCGGGTCATCACACTAGGTCCAACACGTTGCTGCCACGTGGCAGCTTCGGGTTTCTCCTAGTAGCCTGTCTGTCGCGGCCCGCGTAGGAAGTAGCCAACGGCTACGCGGCCCGCGAGCGAAGTAAAAATCTTGTTTTTATTTTATTTTTAATTATATATTTTATTTTGGGTTTGGTTTTCGTATACGGGGTATATTGTAGGACATATTGGGATATTTTAATTGTATTAGAGGTGTCGGAAATATTAATCAGGAGGGTTGTTATATGAATCAATCGAAACGCAATCGAAACTCTATCGCAATTGAATCGCAAATGCTAAACGCAATTTAATTAGGATGATTGTATGTTAGTTATAATATTGGTGTGTTTATTGTTATTCTATCGCAACGCTCAACGCACGAAATGAAATGCCAAACGCCAACTCGTCGGAGCCACTCGATCAAGTGACCGCTCGATCGGATGGCCAACCGATCGGATTGCCATCCGATCGGAGCGTCATCCGATCGGTGACCCACTCGATCCTTGTGCCTTTCCTCTTTTGGAAACCCTATAAATACCCACCTGTCACATCATTTGTGATGTGACAGCTCCTCCACTCGACCAGCTCGCTCAAGCACTCATTTCTCTCGATTTCTCGCGACTCTTGTAAGTTTTCAACCTAAATCTTGTACTTCTATGATCTATACATGCTTCTTCATCATTTTCACCTTTAAATCTTAACTTTTAACCGTGAAATCAGCAGATTTGAGGTGTTCTAGGATGATGTCATCATGGAGTTCTTATGAACTTCAAGATTTGACTTCATTCCACCAAGAATAACTTAGATCTGAACGATTTCCACATGAATAAGCAAGGATCTTGCATAGATCTGAACATTTTCAAGGTTGAAAGGATTGAAAGATGGTTTTCCAACTTTCTTTCAACTCTTTTACACCCAATGCACTCAAAACCGATAGAATCGGAGCTCGTCTGACCTTCTACTCTTTCTTAGTGATGTGTTGGTTCAAGATCTGGTTTCTATCAAGAGACAACCGATTTCGGACTTAACATGAACTCCATCACAAACCGGTAAACTGATCGGATTTGGGTGATTCCTGTTCGATCGGGTAACCTGGGTCTGGGGAAGTTCCGTGGTTTAATACGAGGTCATGCCGTCTCCATCAAACCGCAAAACTTAGCAAAAACTTCAAGATAGCAACATGATCAGATCGCGGGACGGGTTGCCGTCCGATCGGATTGCCATCCGATCGAACCGCAATCCGATCGGATTGCACTTGAAGTTCAACACTTAACAATTTTCAATATGATCAATGCACTATCAGTTCTAACGGATTGTCACCCGATCGGTAGACCATCCGATTGAGTGATAACACTGCTGTGAACTTGTTCTCTGAGAAATACCTAGCCGAACGGATCGTTATCCGATCGAACCGCCGTTCGATCGAACGACCTGAAAGGTAGAGATACTTCTCTGTTTTTAAAATGCTACAACGAAAACTTCAAAAGGCAAGCCATCATACACAAACACATCTATACCAAACAAAATGTCAATCCGGCCGAACGGCCATCCGATCGGATTACCGTTCGACACTTGGTACACTTGCATCGTCTTACATGCCGCTCACCGTTTATGCTATCGTTAACTGTTCAGGCTAATCTCTCTCAGCGCTCCCTTCAATACAAGAGAGTGTTTACTTGTTAAACACAATCATGAGTATACTTGTCACACCCCGATATTTCCACGTATTACCGGTGGGCCCGGTGGGGAGTATCGTAACGTAGTTGATATCATCATAGTCAATAATCACAATTTAATGCACAGCAGAAGTCTAAATTAATAATATTACATACCGAGTTGAAAGTAACATAAAATACTACACAACGGATTGTAAGTGGATCCACAGGCGGATCTCAAATAAAAAGAAATATTGTTCAACAGATATAAGCATCAAAAGCTTGCAAGACTCTTTATTTGATACTAGGAGTTGCCAGCCCATTACGCATAGTACCTGCACTTAACCTTTTGAAAAATACGCCAGTTTACACTGGTAAATACAATTAACTGACTCTTTTGAAAAGGGTTTAAGAAAATTGATTTAAATGCACAAGGCACAAAATTATTTTATAACTTGGGACAATTATTTAAAAATAATCTTGTATACAGATTTATATGTTTGTCGTACATTCAGTAGCCCGGGTTAGAAGTACCGGGTTAAAGGTTAATAGACACACCACATAATATAAACCCACGGCGAGTTATCCTCAACAGGCGGGTATATCTTTTTACATACGCACTGTCAAGTGTAACCTGCTAGACCCAAGAAGCTGTGAATTTCTGTAGGCGTCTTAGGCTCCTGCCAATTCATAATGGCTTCAATCTTAGCGGGATCCACCTGGATACCACGCTCACTAACAACATGTCCAAGAAATTGGACATCTCGGAGCCAAAACTCACATTTAGAGAACTTAGCATAAAGCTTTTCTGGTTGTAGAAGTTCAAGAATACATCGAAGATGTTTTTCATGATCGGCCTGATTCTTTGAATATATGAGTATGTCATCAATAAAAACAATGACGAACTTGTCCAGATGTGGCTTGCAAACGCGATTCATGAGATCCATGAACGCTGCAGGTGCATTAGTGAGACTAAAAGGCATCACTAAGAACTCATAGTGTCCATATCGAGTTCTGAATGCAGTCTTATGGACGTCTTCATCTCTGACCTTCAGTTGATGGTAACCAGACCTGAGATCAATCTTGGAGAAATAACTTGCCCCTTGAAGCTGATCGAATAGATCATCGATCCTGGGTAATGGATACATGTTTTTTATTGTAACCTTATTGAGCTCACGATAATCGATGCACAAACTCATCGAGCCATCCTTATTTTTCACGAACAGAATCGGTGCTCCCCAAGGGGACGAGCTAGGTCGAATGAAACCTTTTGCCAACAAATCATCCAACTGAGTCCTTAACTCTCTCATCTCAGTTGGTGCAAACCGATAAGGTGCTCTTGCAATTGGTGCTGCTCCAGAAATGGTGCTCCTCAAACATCTTGACGCCTTAAGCATAGACACTTGCTTAGGCAATCTGTACTGTGTATCTCCTTGTATCGTAAGTGGCTCACCATAAGTAGTCTTGATAACCACTTGCTTCTTATCACATAAAATTTGGGCTTGGTTATAAGATAATCAATCCATGCCTATCACTATGTCGAATCCTGCTAATTTCAACGGAATCAAGGATAGCGGAAAAGAGTGATTACTAATGGATATAAAACATGCATCTAGAATGGTTGAAGCAGTTTCTATGGTACCATCTGCCAATTCTACTTCATACTTTATGCTTAGAGTCTTAACAGGCAGATTTAACAATTTACAAAACTTATTGTCTACAAAAGACTTGTCTGCACCCGAATCAAACAATACTCTAGCATAAACATCATTGATAAGGAAGGTACCTGTTATCACATTGTCGTCCTGAATGGCCTCTCGAGCATCCATCTGAAATACCCGAGCATTGGTCTTTTTAGCCTCCTCAGGCTTCTTCGCATATTTTGGGCAGTTGGTCTTGATATGCCCCTTCTCGTTACAATTGTAACAAGTTGCGTCTTTTAACTTCTTGCAATCCAAAGTCTTATGCTCACTTGATTTGCAGATCCTACAAACTCTAGGCTGTGTCTGAGACTTAGATTCGAGCCTGCATTTCCCCAAATGGCGCTTATGGCAGGTTTTGCATTTGGGCTTCTCACCTGACTGTTGGTTGTCCTTTTTAAACCCGAAACTCTTCTTGTACTTAGAGTTCCCCTTATGTTTCTTATCAGGACGGCGTGAGTTCTCATCCTCACGTTTCCTTTTCCTCTCTTCAGAATTCTTGAGCGATCTCTGCCTAACCGCATCGAGAGTAAGAGATAAGGACAGATCAGTCACTGACCTAAAGGTAGTAGGTCTAGATGCTTTCACACTTTCTTTGATCTCCGGAGCTAAACCTCCAATAAAACGAGCCATGCGCTTTGATTCTGGTGTGATCAAATAAGGAACCAGTCGAGACATGGTGTTGAAGCTCGTAAGATATGCCTGACAATCCAAATTCTTCATGACCAAGGTCAAGAAGTCAGTCTCAATTTTCTCAACTTCATGTTGAGGACAGAAAATTTCTTTAATTAGAGCAACAAACTGATCCCAAGTCAAGTTATACAACGGGATCTTCCCTGTAGCTTGGATTAGGGACTTCCACCAAGCTAAAGCTTCACCTTTAAAAGATTGTGAAACAAACTTCACAATGTCCTGTTCAGCACAACCACTAATATCAACCACTGTATCCATTTCATCGAGCCAAGTCATACAATCAATGGCTCCTTTCTCTCCTGTGAAATCTCTGGGCTTGCAGGAGACGAAATACTTGTAAGAACAAGTCTTAACTCGTGATTCTTGATTAAGCATTACTTGCTTGGATGGAACACTTTTCCGATTCGAAGAATGACGAGATTCATCCTTCCTTGACTCATGTGTTTTAGAAGGGGGCTTACTATGAGCCACGGATAGAGTCTTTGAACGGGTATTACTTGATTCTTTAAATTGTATGTTAAGAGCTCTAGTAACAGCGTTGTCTATAAACGCCTGAAGATCTGCACCAGCTACGTTTACCCTGGTGGTATCATTATTCTCTCTCGAGTGACTGTTAACCTCTTCTGATTCAGCCATGTAGCTTGATTGCTACAAAATAATTGACAATATTTTATTCAGAAGTTTTATCATGGAATTGTCATTGTGACAATTCATTAACCATGGTGGATAAAAACCATATTGGCTAATTTGTTAATCATATTCATTCAGGATTTTCATTATAATTTATCTTTTATTATAAATCATTAAAGATATTAAAGTGGCACAAAAGGCCTAGTCACAAGGACAATTTTTAATTATAAGCCATGATTTCATAGAATCGAGGCATTAAGGTTTGAACATAGTTCGTTATCTTTTATTGACAGGGAGTCGTAGACTACAACTGTCTTTTTGTCTTAATTGACAATTATTATGGCCCGTAGGCACTTCATCACTAATGGATGTTTAATATATGATCATCTTAATTGATGATTTGAACCCATGATTTCTAAATCATTAGGCTAGAAGGAATCTGGAAGAATCCAATATAAAGATGACGTGTGTGACTTAACCGAATCACATCTGCCAGGAGTGCTAACATGTTTTTAGATGTTAACAAGGATTTGAATCTTTTTAAATAGGTTTTACCATCATGGCCAGGTCTATAATGACATATAGGCTAGGTTATACCTTTTAAGATTCCTTTTAATATTTAATGGCAGATCAATTGTAAATTGGAATGATGTTTTGATTTATTTCATACAATGTATTCATATATATAATGATAAAATGAAATTTAAATTAAAACATTCCAATAAATTTTAAATGAAGTACATAGATGCCCTAAACGGGACTTTTAAATAAATAACTTGTCCACATAGGGACTAAAAGAAGAAATACAAGTCCTCGCAGGGAATGAATACATAAATAAATGTCCACGCAGAGACTTAATTGAAATTTAAAACAAATAAATAAGGAATTTCAATAATCCATCTTCTTCTTCCCCTTTATTAAGTCTGCCAAACCCTTAAGTAGACCCTGGCGGCTTCTACACTCCTCCTGAACCTTTCGTTCCACCTGGTTCAACCTCTGAAGGATCTCTTGCTGCTGCGGTGGTTGGATCTGTGGCAGCTACGGCGGGTGCTGATGTAGAGGTTGAGGAGGTGGCGGGTATTGATACCCATATGGTGGGTACCCGGTTTGGTATGAGGTTGCGTAGGGCCCTTCAGGGTGAAGAGCATTGTAGTTGGCCGCCTCGAGGTACGGGCCGACGGCAAGGGCATTATAGTAGTTGTAGCCAGGATAAGCTGGCTGCTCAAAAGGGTTATACGCCGCTGTACCGGCGTAAGAAGGAATTGGGTTATCATAACCCATGTGCGGCGGTGGTGCGACTGGCACAGAGTCGACTTCTGAAACTGGGTTTAAAGGCCCACCCATTTGTGGGTCTTCATACAGTGGCGGGTAATGGCTGCCACTGGAGTGTTGAGGGGTGCTGAAATGGAAATCCCCTCCTCGCACGGACATCCGTGCACCTGATCTTCTTCGCCTCGGTGGTTCTGGAGGCAGTTGTTGCACTGACGGCGGCGGTGGCGGTGGCGTGACCGCCTCAAAATGTGGGTCCTCAGAAGGGACCTGTTGGTGTGGTGACGAGTGGTGGGAAGGTGTATACTCCCAGTGATAATTGCTCCACCATTGGGCAAACGAGTCGGGCCTCTATATGGCGAACCATGAAAAGATGATCCATCAGAAATCTCTATGGGATGCGTTGGCGTCCCAGTTGGTGGCTCGGCAGGTTCGGGGTCATCATCCATCTCCATATCCTGGGCTTCAGGAAAGTGGTCTGCTGGGCCCAATGGGTTATGGCCCATTGGTTCTTCAATCTGATTTTCCGGGTTGAACCGGCTCTGGAAGTACGGGGTCGGGTCCTGGAAGGCCCTATGTGAACTCGACCGCTGAAACGGTATGAAGGAGTTGTGAGAATCATTGGGCTCGTTTTCCGATTGCGGCCCAAAGGAGTTGTGATACGAGGGCGAAGAGCTAAGCGAGACAGCACACCTCGCGGGTTCCAGATATGTTCTCCAGTCTTCTTGAGGGCTGGAGCTAAAAGTTGCTGAGGGTGTTCACCGGTGAGAAGGCTCGGCTTCGTGATCATTCGGTGCAGTTATTGGTGCTTTGCCTCTTCCACCTATTCCTCTGAAACGTGGCGGCATTTTTTTTTATCCTGTCAAAACAAAAGAAAACAATAAAGATAAAAACAATTAAGATTAGGATTAATCTAAAGTCCTTTGCCTAGACTCGGAAGTCAAGGAATGTGCAACTGTGTCATTGAGATTAAACATAAAAGGCTAGTGTTTAATTCACTCAATGTTGGCTCTGATACCAACCTGTCACACCCCGATATTTCCACGTATTACCGGTGGGCTCGGTGGGGAGTATCGTGACATAGTTGATATCATCATAGTCAATAATCACAGTTTAATGCACATCGGAAGTCTAAAGTAATAATATTACAAACCGAGTTGAAAGTAACATAAAATACTACACAACGGATTGTAAGTGGATCCACAGGCGGATCTAAAATAAAAAGAAATATTGTTCAACAGATATAAGCATCAAAAGCTTGCGAGACTCTTTATTTGATACTAGGAGTAGTACGCATAGTACCTACACTTAACCTTTTGAAAAATACGTCAGTTTACACTGGTAAATACAATTAACTGACTCTTTTGAAAAGGGTTTAAGAAAATTCATTTAAATGCACAAGGCACAAAATTCTTTTATAACTTGGGACAATTATTTAAAAATAATATTGTATACAGATTTATATGTTTGTCGTACATTCAGTAGCCCGTGTTAGAAGTACCGGGTTAAAGGTTAATAGACACACCACATAATATAAACCCACGGCGAGTTATCCTCAACAGGCGGGTATATCTTTTTACATACGCACTGTCAGGTGTATGCTGTGACAACCCGAGTTTGCAAGGTCTTCCTCGACACGTTATTGTTTCACAACTCTGTTTGATAACTGATTAATGTTGCACGTCTGATAAATGACTTCGGTATTGATGGTGTGGTTGTGTATGTTTCTTAACTAAAAATCTTCGGTTCTTGTCATAAACTCAAGCCGACGAAAAACTAAGGTCTTTCGCCAGGATCACATTGTGGCGAAATAGGTATTTCGCCAAAGGAGTATTGGTGTTTCGCCAAAGGAGTCTTGGTGTTTCGCCAAAGGAGTCTTTTGCCGAGGTGTTGCGCCAGAGGAGTCTTTCGCCGAGAGAGAACTATCAGCCCATGATTAATCATGGCCCAGGTTGGGCCTGACTGTCACATGGTTTGTATAACTCCTTGTAACCGACGATCATGAACTTAAAACCCTAAATCCCCTTCTAAACACACACAAGGCGACGGCAATTCTCCCTCTACTCGAAGCCCTTTTCGGATCGGAAACATTATCTTTCTCGGCCTAGCTCACTCACACGCCCTCTACTTCTTGGTTAGTATATTAATCCTAGTTCCGGGTTGATCGTCCTTGTTGATTTGGTATTCGTTGATATTGTTATGTTATGCACAAGAAATTAAATTATGATGTAGGGTTTGTTTGTATGTTGGTATGAATCTGATGAACTGATTTGATTTAACGGTTGATGATTTGTGATGGATCGATGATGATACTGATTACTAGATGATTATTCAAACCTGTATGATGATTAATTGTTGAATAATGATGTTGTTTGATTTGTTTTGAAGAAGGTTCATAAGCGATTAACATAAGTATGCGACCACGGTTTAGATTTATGGTGAATAGAAGTTGTTAATATGTTTTAGAAACTGTGAAATCATGATTCAATGATGGGTTAAATTAGATACTATGAGTGATGCTTGATTCGAATGTCCAGGTGATTGTTAATTGATAATGGATTAACTAGTTTATGTTGATATTATCTTATTGGCTTTGGTATTGAATTGTTAACTGATAGGGTTAGCGACGAAAAACTACTGACAAACAATCAATGTCAACGAAACCCCTATTGACGAATCATGGGTCTTTCGTCACCCATATTCTCGACGAAACACTAGGTGTTTCGTTACCCCTTATCTCGACGAAACGTAGGGTGTTTCGTCGTGTAAGTAAATGAGTTGAATAGTAGGGTTGTTTATGATGATTGTACACTAGGTGTTTCGTT
Organism: Helianthus tuberosus; assembly: GCA_030545235.1. NCBI lineage: Eukaryota > Viridiplantae > Streptophyta > Magnoliopsida > Asterales > Asteraceae > Helianthus > Helianthus tuberosus. Next base: position 19,021 of record JARYGA010037866.1, on the reverse strand, counting down.
ACCCCTTATCTTGACTTAACTGTTGTGGGTAGTCAACGTATCTGTAAAACATTGTTATGTATCACGAACACAGGATGTAGACTTGTTTGGAAACTGAGTACTTGATATGTATGATACTATGACCTTAACCAAATGCAATCTATGACAACACGTGAATCGATTATTATGAAACTGGTGTCATCAGTAACTACTGTTGGGAACATGAACTTGTGATGTAAATGTGTATGAAATCTAAACACTTACTATGTGCTATGTGACTTACTGTGTACGAATACGTGACTTGTTGACTATGTGAGGGATGTTGATTGGTAACCACGATAGGGTTTGGTTGACCAACTGGGAACGGGTAATGTAACGTAACATACCGAGCAAATCATAGGTGAGTTCACTGCTCTTTTCCCAAGCATGCGTCCCGGGGAGGGACATCTGGTAATCATTCCGGGGAGGAACGTCGGGTTATTGGGATGTTGGTTATTACACTCATTTCTATCATTAAGTCCCCTTACATATACCAATTGGTTGCCGGGGAGGCAACAGGGTTATTAGTTGATAGCGCTATTAGGTTTGGCACCCTCACACCGTACCAGGGAGGACGGTCGTGAACTAATTACCTTAACCACTTGACCAATGCATGATAGAGCATTGGGGTTTGGGCAAATAAATCTAGAGCCATCTGCGGTAATCGAGTTAGTAACAACATCAAATCATTGAAATGTTTTATACTCACATCTGGTAACTAAAACGTGTAAACAAACTTTGAACTCACCAGCGCCGTCTGACACACTTGTCTGCATGCTTACAGGTCGTTAGATTCTTGGTTATGGACTTGCTATCTGGGAGTGCTGGAGTGGTCATGGGTCACAGCTGTTGGATGTTTATTCTTGATTTAGTACATCGTTTTGAAACATTAGAACAACGAATAATCTTATGCTTCCCCTGAACGTTTAATTTGGTTTTAACTTATGACTTGGATTTATATTATGAAATGAATCGAATGTTTTATTTAAGTATTTATTATTGGTTCAATGTGATTGGTGGCTTGGATCCTGGTACGTCACACGTCCCGCGGTGTTCCCGCTTGTGGTATTTTGGGGGTGAGACAGTTTGGTATCAGAGCCACTGGTTATAGTGAACTTGGTTTTAAAAACGTTTTTATAAAACCAGACTATAACTGAACAGTTCTGAAAATGAGAATACGACCATGACACTCAGCTCCAGATTGCAAGGTTCGTCTCTTTCATCTATTGTATACATTGCATGACTAGTGTACACATGTTTATGATGTAGCATACGAACACACCCTCGTCACCTTAGAATAATTTCATGAATTGCTTTTTTACTTTATGATGTGTAGTTGGTGTGTTGTAGTCCTTAGATTCTTGTGATCTTATCGTTTTGGTAACCTCTGTTTGGCACTCGAGTTTGAGGAACCATTTGACATGAGTTAGGAGGAACTGAGATGGGCATGCAAATCGCAATATTATTGTAGGTGCACACATAATAATAATGTGGGATGCATGTGAGTCCCAGTGAGGCTTAACAAGTGAAAAAGGGGTTCCGTTCCATTATTTGATCAATGTGAAACACAACAGTCCATAGGAGTCACAGCAGTGATTGTCTCCTACTTGAGCATGATCTTTTCACTTCCCTCTGAAACCTTTCGAATCTCGATGCAATCGAGTATTACCTGAACACCCATCTGAACGCCTAGCGAACTGTGTAGAATGTTAGGTGCTTGTACGAACGTCCCTGAGTTGGATGTTGCAACATCAATGATTGGTCTATACCTCTCACACTCCTCTTTGTTTGTTGGAACTCAATGTACTGATGCCTTAGATCCCAAAGTGCGATCACTTCTGCAACGCTCTAGCAGCATACTGTGTATTACTCAATCGACATGCAAAATCAAAGGACAAGAGGATGAGCATAGTACCTTGCCGACCTCAGTATTAGGACGACCCTGATTGCCGGCAACGTACGCCACAAAGCGACTGCAATCGAATCTCTAACCCTAGTCAGCGATTGATGGGAGTCAACCTTTACGAATCAATCTGGGCATAAGCGATGACAAGTGAATATATTGTGAAATGTGTAATTGACTGCACAATGAGTAGCGCCTCATGACGTGACGTGGAAGGTGATAGGATGGACCTTGTCAGTGAAAGATCGTAGGGCTCCGTTTCAAGCAACGATATTAGAGGCAACAGTCACGGCGACATCAAGGTACTCGTAATCGAAGCCTACCGTATGGAATGAAGGTGCCTACGTCATGGACTGGCTGTTGCTAAATCAAGACGACAACAACCGAGGGGACGACGGTGGTACTGGAAATTCTCATGATGAAAATAACAACACTGGAAATGATGCTCATGGAAGGGCATTTAGGATTGGCGTAGGCGACGCCAGGCAAGTAGCACCATGGTAGCTTGTATGGGTGGCTAATCGCTTTGTCTCGGTTCTATTTAACCCTAATGCTTCTCGAAACCGAACCTGTTGTGGAACCGGCTGATGGCAAGTCAATTGAAACCTCATACGTTCGTTGGATACAACTCTACCTTGTGGGACAGGTGTTCGACATCGACCTTCCTTCTGGTATCCTTGATGGGTTCGATGCAATAGTGGTGTAGATTGGTCATCTAGATATCGCGTAGATATACCCTGTGAGAAGGAAATTTTTGCGTCACTTTATACCTTGAAGTGTCAGAGTGGTGTAAAGGTTAGCACCATATTAGCAAATAAGGCCCAGAAGTGTCTACGTGAGGATTACCCCGCTACGTTAACAACCGTTACTGAATGAGAAAGAGAGGATCGAGGATCTAGCAATTGTTCGTGATTCCTTTCGGTGTGCTACTCGAGGAACTTTCAGGTTTACTTCCACAACTGTTAGATAGACTCTCAGTTTGATCTCATGCCAGAGGCAGCCCTGATTACTTGTACTTCATACCGTCTTGCACCAGGAGGGTTGCAAGAACTATCTAATCAACTACAGGAACTGTTGAACAGGAGTTTTGTCGGACCTAGCTTTTCGTTGTGGGGAGCCCCAGTTATATACGTGAAGATAAGCCTTTTCGTATGTGTTCTGATTATCGAGAACTTAACAAGGTGACAGTCAAGGACCGTTTGCCTCGACCATGTATTGACAACCTGTAGACCAGTTGCGAGGGTCAAGCTACTACTCGAGAGTTGACTAACGAACGAATGGAAGTCCAAGGGGAGAATGTCCTTGGAACGGCATATCGAACGCAATACGGCCATTACGACTTTGTACACCATGACCATTGAGTTAATCAACACACCAGCAGCTTTATGGACCACAAGAATCGACCGTGTTTGTTGATGACGTTTTGAATCATTACCAGGAGAAAGGAACAACATGGGCGGCATATGTATCTCATTTTAGAGCTCCTGAGGGAGGAGCCACTCCGCGCGAAGTCTTGTTAAAAGATAACCTCTGGATTCAAGAGGTACATTTTTGGTCATATAAACAACGAAGTGGGAATACACGTGGATCTCGCTAAGATCCATTTTGTTAGAAACTGATCGACACCAAAGATCCCTCCGAGGATACAGCAATTTCTTGGCCTCACTAGATACTATCGCAGATTCATCACAGGATTTTCGAAGATCGCGCAGCTTAAATCTCTTTCACACAGCAAAGTGTTGTGTTCGTGGAAGACAAAATAGGAGGACGTCTTTTCAACTTTCAAATCCCAACTCTGCAATGCACTGAGCATCGTCTTTACCTAAGGGTACGGGTGATCTAGTGGTATACCATGATGCTCCGAATCAGAGTCCCAGTTACACACAGATGCAACACGAGAGAGTGATGACTTACGTAATGGAGTTACGAAGAGGAACTGCACAACATACAATCTGCGGTGGAAACCGTGGTCTTTGGATTTAAGTTGGAGGCATTACTTGGACGGTACCGAATGCACTACTTAGACCAATCACAAGGGCCTCCCGTGTACCCTGGTTACGAAAGAGCTAAATCAGTTAATGGCATCGTTGGACGGAACTTTCGGATGATTACGACTGTAAAACTTGAATGTGCACGAGCTTTGCAGCTCACTATCGACTCTAACCTACCTGATCAGACTCGCTCTGTTCAAACTGGAGAACTGAAGGAAGAGGATTTTCAAGTTGAACCCATGTGGGGCATGGAGAAGCAACCTTTGGCAGGTCGGATGATATTCGCTACCCCATGGAACGAATGTGGATCTCATTATACGGCAACTTTAGGGAACTTGTGTTGAGCAAGGCACACCGGCCTCGATATTCTAGTCGTCTGGGTTTTGATGAGAGATATTAGGATCTATAAATCTTGCACTGGTGATCGGGCATGAAGGCCCACCTAGCTATGTATGTGAATGATGTTGGACTTGTGGGAAAGTCAAGGGGAAGAATCAGCAACCAGAAACACACATATGGAAATGAGAACAGACCGCCATGGATTCTGTCACTACTCTACTTACAACTCGAAACGGAAACAATATCACCTGGGTGATCGTTGATTGTCTCACGTTACCAGCACACTTTCTTTCAATCAAGGAAACCGACGAGTCGTCACAGCTGTGAATGTTCCTCTGAGAGAGGCGGCTTTTAGGCACGAGGTGCCAGCTTCTGTTACCTTTGATTTTGAGCTATACCTGATTTATGACCAGCAATACACAACACCCTTGGCTCACGTCTAGACATGAGCATTACTTATCACTCTAGGACAACCGGACAGAGCAACGAACCATCCTGACACACGAAGACATGCTGCGAGCATGTGCGTGATTGACTTTAGTAAACATTTGGAAGGACACTTATCTTTGGGCATACAGCCGTTACCGTTTTTGTATGCATAAAGCTCTGTTAAGGAATTGCATGGACGATGACGCCAACCCCCCTATTGGCGTAGGATGGTTGACAACTTAATTACGGGTCCAGGACTTGTACTCGAAACTCTTGGGAAGATTGTTGGATTGGGAGTCATATGGCGGCAATGCGTGACCGTCAGGAAACGATGGAATATTACTGCAGGCGATCGGATCATGTTGAAAGTCTCACCCTGAGAGGGTGTGGTACGTTTGGGAAGCGTGGCGAGCTTAACCTACATTATGTGGGGCCATACAACATTCTAGGAAGAATCAGTAACGTGACCTACAAACTTGACTTACCTAATGAATTGGGTAACGTACGTGATGTCATTTATGTCTCGAATCTAAGGTAGTGTTCATCCGACGAAACCCTTGTGATACCCTTATTAGAGTCTGAGGTTAAAGACAAGTTACAGTTGTTGAGGAATCTACTGAAATCATGGAGCACGACGTCAAGATTCGTTAGCATAGTCGAATTCCAATCGTGAGAGTTCGTTGGAACTCGAGACGTGGACCGGAGCTCATGTGGGAACACAATGATCAGAGAAGCTCTAGTGTCCTCGGTTGTTCAAGCGGTTGTATCAACTTTTGACATCAATGGTGAATTTCGGGACGAAATTCCCTTTCAAGTTGGGGATGATGTGGTACCCGAGGAAAATCCATGGTCATCCTGATCTAACACCTTGCTGTTTGGGATTGCTCATCAAATTTCGGGACGAAATCTCTTTCAAGTTGGGGATGATGTGACAACCTGAGTTTGCAAGGTCTTCCTCGACACGTTATTGTTTCACAACTCTGTTTGATAACTGATTAATGTTGCACGTTTGATAAATGACTTCGGTATTGATTGTGTGGTTGTGTATGTTTCTTAACTAAAACTCTTCGGTTCTTGTCATAAACTCAAGCTGACGAAAAACTAAGGTCTTTCGCCGGGATCACATTGTGGCGAAATAGGTGTTTCGCCAAAGGAGTCTTGGTGTTTCGCCAAAGGTGTATTTCGCCGAGGTGTTGCGCCAGAGGAGTCTTTCTCCGAGAGAGAACTGTCGGCCCAGGATTAATCACGGCCCAGGTTGGGCCTGACTGTCACATGGTTTGTATAACTCCTTGTAACCGACGATCATAAACTTAAAACCCTAAATCCCCTTCAAAACACACACAAGGCGATGACAATTCTCCTTCTACTCGAAGCCCTTTTCGGATCGGAAACATTATCTTTCTCGGCCTAGCTTACTCACACGCCCTCTACTTCTTGGTTAGTATATCAATCCTAGTTCCGGGTTGATCGTCCTTGTTGATTTGGTATTCGTTGATATTGTTATGTTATGCACAAGAAATTAAATTATGATGTAGGGTTTGTTTGTATGTTAGTATGAATCTGATGAACTGATTTGATTTAACGGTTGATGATTTGTGATAGATCGATGATGATACTGATTACTAGATGATGATTCAAACATGTATGATGATTAATTGTTGAATAATGATGTTGTTTGTTTTGTTTTGAAGAAGGTTCATGAGCGATTAATATAAGTATGCGACCACGGTTTAGATTTATGGTGAATAGAAGTTGTTAATAGGTTTTAGAAACTGTGAAATCATGATTCAATGATGGGTTATATTAGATACTATGAGTGATGCCTGATTCGAATGTGACAACTCGTATTTCCGAACCTTTCATGCATTTTGAAGTAACCGGTGTGAGTGCTATGTGATTAACTATTATGATTGGTTGCAATAAAATGTTATGTTGTAATTATGTGATAAGTGTTATGAAATTGTAGTGCGTTATGAATATACTTGTAACATAGGTGGATCGCGCAATGTATAACTGATTTGCACAATACACCCCCGAGTCGCACAACACTCTTTCAGTTATCTTGGGCTAGCCCTCGGCCCAAACGAAACCCGAGTTTTTTTTTTTGGGCTCGGCTCACATTCAGCGAATATAACCCTCTCATTAAATTAGTATTTGACATAATCACTAAACCCTAAAGCTCATACTCTCTCCTTGAGATCGTACGGCAACTGGAGAAACCCCCCCCCCCTCGTCGTGATCGCCATCATCATACTCTTCTTAATCTCGGTTAGTGTTCCTTGTGTTGTTTAACTTGTTGACCGAATTGATTATGATGTGATCTAGGGATGGCTTTTGTGCAAATAACATAAATATAGTATTGAACCTCCTGTTATGCATGTGTAGTATCGATTGTTGTGATTAAATCATGATTGTGTCTGTCTATGTTTGCATGTGAGGTTTAGATAGCCATCACCTCCTTGTCGGCCACTATGCTTTAAATTGCATGAGATTTCATAGTGTATGCATGTAAATTGGGGGGCATTATTGTCTTTAGTGCATGTGTATTGTCAGGGAAATTAATGATCATATATATGTGTGCATGTTAAACAGATATGGTCGAATATTGTTTGATGTAGTAGGTAACTGATGGATAAATTATTAGAGTTTTAGGCTGTGTAACTGTTGTCGATGATGATAATTAGGGTTTATACGAATCACATGATGATTGCCCGTTTTGATCGAATATTGTTTGGGTTGGAAACTGTTAATTGTTGATTGATAACTACATAAATGGAAACGATATAACTGAATGCATAATTTAAGGAAATTCACAACCGATCGCACAAGTGTCAAATGCACAAGTCGTCCGGATCGCACAAAGAGATCCGGACCGCACAAGTCCAAAGTATTGTATTGCTGGGCCTTGAAGCCCAAATTCGGTCGCACAAGAATTGTCCAGTCGCACAAGACGAACTAGACCGCACAAGATTATTTAAATTGTTTCGTTTGTTTGGGCCGTATACATGTTTGACTATTTATGTTATTTGGGCCGGGTTAGTTTTCCAATCGCACAACCCATTGTGGATCGCACAAGTCATGCTGATCGCACAAGGGGTTGGGCCGACTGTTATTGAGCCCAATCTTTTAATCGCACAAGTTGGATACGTTATGACTGTTAATGTGTTAACATGAATTATGTGTTTGCCATGATCTGTATGTGTTCCTTATCTGCTAGCCTATGTGATACTTATGTGCATTACTCGAAACCAAAACCTGACTTGTATGGTAACCATGTTAGGACGTGGTTGACCACTAGCAGCTAGACTTGACCTTTCTGTGTATCTGCCGAGCAAACCAAGGTGAGTTCACACTAGCCAAGGCATGGGATTCCCGGTGGGTTGGGAATGGGATTGATTAACTACTCGTACAACCATTACTATTAAACTACTTACTACTGTCCTCGGATTGAAGGGCACGTACGTAAAACCTACGTACACTTATACTGACTCCTGTCCTCGGATTGAAGGGCACGTACGTAAAACCTACGTACACTTATACTGACTAGTGTCCTCGGATTGAAGGGCACGTACGTAAAATCTACGTACACTTATACTGACTCATGTCCTCGGATTGAAGGGCACGTACGTAAAACCTACGTACACGACTATAAGACCATCAACTCTATCAAATGAAGTCCCTCATTTATCGACTTAATCGCCGAGGCCTATGGCGAGCGAGTCATTAGTTAATAGCGCTATTAGGTTTAACAAACCTCACACCGTGCCAGTCGGACGGACGTGTACTAATGGACTATGGGCAAAGGGTCAATGCTGATAGACATTGACTTACGGCACCTCTTACATTTTCGTAGCAGTCGATACGCGTGGTCTTGTAACACATGGGAAGCCCCCACTAATCATCGCAAACATGCCTGGAATGGCCGCGATACGAATTAATACGATACATGGTTTACAAAATGACATACGATTTACAAAACAAATACTTTAACTAAACAACCAACTGTGAACTCGCTCAACTTTGTTGTTGATTCGTTGCTACATGCCTTGCAGGTCATTAGGTACTCATGGAGCTTGCACAGGGAGGAACAGTCGTTGTGGGATATGGCAGTGTGTGCCATGCTATGAACATTACTTTATTTCGTATTTAATACTTCCAATGGGTTTTACAATTATGCTTCCTCTAAACACTTAACTATGCTTTGGTTTTGAACACCTTTCGTATTGTTTGGTTGAATTATGTTTACTTATATGCATGTTCAATATGATTGGTGGCTTGGTCCTGGTTAGTCACACCTCCAAGCGGTGATACTCCGCGTGTGGATTTTGGGGGTGTGACAGATTGGTATCAGAGCCATTGGTTATAGAGAACTTGGTTTTAATAAGGGAAAACGTTTTTGTTAAAACCAGACTATAACCTGTACAGTGCTCCACGATCCACAACGACGCTTCGCTCCACGTTCAAGACTCGACATTCTAGGTGATATGGTTTATGTTTTATTACCTACATGCTAGATTACGTAGAACTTTGCTTATGGTATGCTTAGTTAGTATAGACGTAGTAACGATAGTTTGAAAAACACGTGTGTGCTTGCTTTCTTCTGTCACTCCACACTTACACACATTCACGACACCTTTCCTATTTGTGTTTCCTTCGATGTGAAGATCATGAGGGAACGTGTCAACCTAAACTCAAGCCAGCTGACGGCTCTTATCAACGAACAAGTTACGGCGGCACTCACAGCCGCTCAGGCAGGAAGTATAACCTGCTATTCTGAACCTAACCTAGGATGTTATATCCTACTCTCATGACCCAACTCTCGCGCTTAACTCTGTCTTTTCTACCTCGCGCAACAAGGTCAGAACGCTCAGCCGCCTGAATGCACATTCAAGACGTTCATGGACTGCCATCCTAGTACTTTCAGTGGCACTAAAGGAGCTGTTGGACTCCTCCATTGGTTTGAAAAGCTCGAGTCTGTCTTAGAGATGTGTGAATGCCTGAGGCTCGTAGGGTGAAGTACACCCTGGTACTCTCGAAGGCACTGCGCTAACATAGTGGAACGCGCAAGTTCAGATGCTGGGGCTGGCGGCTGCTAATGCCACCCCATGGAATGATTCTTAAGGAACTGATCAAACGTGAATACTGTAGTCGAGATGACATCCACAAGCTGGAAGTTGAGTTCTTAAACCAGAAGATGACGGGGTCAGAGATAGAAGCGTACGCGAAACGATCCAACGAACTGGCAGTGTGGTGTCCAACTAGTGGATCCTTCCATCAGGCGCATTGAGCTGTACCTCAAAGGCTTAGTACCAGAGATTCAAAGCCATGTGACTGCTGCTAACCTTGCAAACAGTCCGGATGTTACTCGTTTTGCTCATCGTCTCATAGACCAGGCAGTGGAACAGAACAAGCTGCCTAAGCGTATTGATGCTACTACTACTACTTCTGCTATTTCCAGTGACAACAAACGGAAGTGGGATGGAAGCTCTAGTAAGGGTTCGACTACGGTTTAGTCGCAGCCACAACAGCGAAAGATCGATGACTACCAGAGTCCTGGTCAGCAATCTTCTGGTAGTCAAGGGCAGGATGGAATCGATGTAATTTGCACCACAGCGGGCCGCGCAACAAAGATCGTTGTCAGAGACGCAACAAGCTTGGTCATGAAGCCAAGGATTGCAGAAGTTTACATCCTGCAAACTAGAACCGACAACAGCGGCCACAAGCTCCACAGAATCAGCAACAATAGCAGGGTAACAAGGGATGCTATCAGTGTGGTGCTGAAGGTCACTTCAAGAGACACTGCCCACAGTTGAACCGGAACCAGAATCAGAACCACAAACAAGGAAACAAGAACAACGATGGAGGCAACAACGGGGGTAATAACGACGGCAATGGTGCCAGGGGTCGATTGTTCGTGATTGGTCAGAGTGATGCTAGGAATGACCCCAACGTTGTGATGGTTTCGACATCGTTATTGGTATGGACTGGTTAACCCAACACCGAGCAGAGATTCTTTGCAACGAGAAGATTGTCCATATTCCTCGTTTAGATGATGAACCACTCATGATTCGTGGCGATAAGAGGGGTGCTGTTGAGAGCATCATCTCTTTCCTTAAGGCCTAGAAGTGTTTGCGTAAGGGCCACACTGCTATTTTGGCACTCGTTACTGACACCTCGAAGAAAGATAAGAAGTTAGAAGATTTTTCGGTGGTACGCGACTATCCTGAGGTGTTTCCTGAGGAATTACCTGGTCTTTCGCCTCATCGCCAAGTCGAATTCTAAATTGAGCTAGCTCCTGGAGCAGCGCCCATAGCTCGTGCACCGTATCGTTTAGCTCCATCAGAGTTGGAAGAACTCTCTGCGCAACTACAAGAACTCTTGGATAAGGGTTTTATTCGTCCTAGCTCTTCGCCCTGGGGAGCTCCAGTCTTGTTTGTGAAGAAGAAAGACGGTACCTTCAGGATGTGCATCGACTACCGTGAACTCAACAAGGTGACTGTGAAGAACCGCTATCCTCTTCCACGCATCGACGACCTATTCGACCAGCTGCAAGGGTCGAGCTACTATTCAAAGATTGATTTGAGATCAGGATATCACCAGCTGAGAGTCCAAGAAGAGGACGTCTCCAAAACAGCCTTTAGAACTCGATATGGACACTATGAGTTTTTGGTCACGCCTTTTGGGCTGACAAACGCACCTGCGGTCTTCATGGATTTGATGAATCGAGTGTGCAAGCCTTACCTGGAAAAGTTCGTAATAGTTTTCATCGACGACATCCTGATCTATTCGAAGAGTCATGAGGAACACGAGCAGCATCTACGACTCATTTTGGAACTCCTTCGAACAGAATAGTTGTACGCCAAGTTTTCAAAATGCGACTTTTGGCTTCGTGAAGTCCATTTCTTAGGCCATGTGGTGAACAAGGATGGGATTCACGTTGACCCATCTAAGGTAGACTCGATTAAGAATTGGCCTGCACCTCGTACACCAACAGAAATTCGCCAATTTTTGGGTTTGGCAGGTTACTACAGAAGGTTCATCAAGGACTTCTCCAAGATTGCACAGCCTCTCACCTCACTAACGCAGAAAGGCGTTGTTATCGATGGGGAAACGCACAGGAATTAGCATTCCAGCACTTAAAGGATAGACTTTGCAGTGCACCTATCCTTTCAATGCCAGAGGGCACAGACGACTTTGTCGTTTACTGCGACGCATCAATTCAGGGTCTTGGTTGTGTATTGATGCAGCGGGATAAAGTTATAGCCTACGCCTCACGCCAACTTAAAGTTCATGAAAGGAACTACACTACGCACGATCTAGAGCTGGGAGCTGTTGTTTTTGCACTTAAGATATGGAGACACTACCTGTACGGTACCAAGTGCGCCATCTACACAGATCACATGAGTCTCGAGCATATCTTCAAACAGAAGGAACTGAATATGCGACAACGAAGATGGGTTGAGCTACTGAATGATTACGAATGCTCGATCAGGTACCACCCAGGCAAAGCCAATGTTGTGGCTGACGCCCTCAGTCGGAAGGACACTGCGCCTAAGCGCGTACGAGCTTTACAACTCACGATTCAATCTAGTCTTCCTGCACAGATACGAGATGCTCAGGTGGAAGCATTGAAACCAGAAAACATCAGGGCTGAAGCCCTACGTGGCTCAAGGCAACGATTAGAACAGAAGGAAGACGGTGCTTACTACGTAACAGGACGCATTTAGGTCCCACTCTATGGCAACCTACGAGAGCTTGTGATGGATGAGGCACACAAGTCTCGCTACTCAGTACATCCTGGTTCAGATAAGATGTACCACGATATCAAAACTATGTATCGGTGGCCTAGCATGAAAGCTCACATAGCAACTTACGTTAGCAAGTGCTTGACTTGTGCGAGAGTCAAGACGGAATATCAGAAACCATCAGGCCTACTCCAACAACCAGAGATACCACAATGGAAATGGGAGCAAATTTCCATGGATTTTGTTACTGGCCTGCCTAGATCTCAACGTGGTAACAATACTATTTGGGTGATCGTGGATCGACTTACAAAGTCTGCTCACTTCTTGGCTATCAAGGAAATGGATAAGTTCTCCACTCTAGCAGACGTATACCTTAAGGAAGATGTATCGAGGCAAGGAGTGCCCACCTCTATTATCTCGGATCGTGATGCACGTTTTACCTCAGAACTATGGCAAGCAATGCACAAGTCTTTTGGCTCACGTTTAGATATGAGCACAGCTTATCACCCGCAAACGGATGGGCAGTCTGAACGCACCATCCAGACCCTTGAAGACATGCTTAGGGCATGTGTAATTGACTTTGGCAACGGCTGGGAAAAGCATCTGCCACTTGTGGAATTTTCGTACAATAACAACTACCACACCAGCATTAAAGCTGCTCCGTTTGAGGCATTGTACGGGCGTAAATGTCGGTCACCTCTTTGTTGGGCAGAGGTGGAGGATAGGCAGATCACAGGTCCAGAACTTGTGGTAGACACAACAGAACGAATTGCTCAAATACGACAACGAATGGCGGCAGCTTGCGACCGTCAGAAAAGCTACGCCGATAAGGGCAGGAAACCACTCGAGCTACAGGTTGGGGAGCGAGTGCTACTCAAAGTTTCACCCTGGAAGGGTGTGGTTCGTTTTGGTAAACGAGGCAAACTTAACCCACGATACGTTGGACCTTTCGAAGTCATAGAGAAAATAGGCAAGGTGGCCTAAAAACTGAATTGACCAGCAGAACTCAGTGCAGTTCACAACGTTTTCCACGTGTCGAATCTGAAGAAGTGTCTGTCAGATGAGACCCTCATAGTTCCTCTGAATGAGCTTACTATCGACGAACAACTACAATTCGTCGAGGAACCAGTTGAAATCACGGACCGGGATGTTAAGGTCCTCGAGCGCACTAGAATACCTCTCGTTCGAGTTCGTTGGAACTCACGTCGTGGCCCAGAGTTCACCTGGGAACGCGAAGATCAAATGAAACAAAAGTATCCCCAACTATTCGCAAACAGTACAACCACTACTGAGGCTGAAGCTACGGAATTTCGGGACGAAATTCCAGATCAACGGGGGGAGGATGTGACACCCCAGGAAAAACCAGGAAAAATCATGCAACTTAACTAGCTTCCTCAGTGAGTACGTACCAAATTTCGGGACGAAATTTCTTTCAACTTGGGGATAATGTGACAACTCGTATTTCCGAACCTTTCATGCATTTTGAAGTAACCGGTGTGAGTGCTATGTGATTAACTATTATGATTGGTTGCAATAAAATGTTATGTTTTAATTATGTGATAAGTGTTATGAAATTGTAGTGCGTTATGAATATACTTGTAACATAGGTGGATCGCGCAATGTATAACCGATTTGCACAATACACCCCCGAGTCGCACAACACTCTTTCAGTTATCTTGGGCTAGCCCTCGGCCCAAACGAAACCCGAGTTTTTTTTTGGGCTCGGCTCACATTCAGCGAATATAACCCTCTCATTAAATTAGTATTTGACATAATCACTAAACCCTAAAGCTCATACTCTCTCCTTGAGATCGTGCGGCAACTGGAGAAACCCCCCCCCCCCTCGTCGTGATCGCCATCATCAGACTCTTCTTAATCTCGGTTAGTGTTCCTTGTGTTGTTTAACTTGTTGACCGAATTGATTATGATGTGATCTAGGGATGGCTTTTGTGCAAATAACATAAATATAGTATTGAACCTCCTGTTATGCATGTGTAGTATCGATTGTTGTGATTAAATCATGATCGTGTCTGTCTATGTTTGCATGTGAGGTTTAGATAGCCATCACCTCCTTGTCGGCCACTATGCTTTAAATTGCATGAGATTTCATAGTGTATGCATGTAAATTGGGGGCCATTATTGTCTTTAGTGCATGTGTATTGTCAGGGAAATTAATGATCATATATATGTGTGCATGTTAAACAGATTTGGTCGAATATTGTTTGATGTAGTAGGTAACTGATGGATAAATTATTAGAGTTTTAGGCTGTGTAACTGTTGTCGATGATGATAATTAGGGTTTATACGAATCACATGATGATTGCCCGTTTTGATCGAATATTGTTTGGGTTGGAAACTGTTAATTGTTGATTGATAACTACATAAATGGAAACGATATAACTGAATCCATAATTTAAGGAAATTCACAACCGATCGCACAAGTGTCAAACGCACAAGTCGTCCGGATCGCACAAGAGATCCGGACCGCACAAGACCAAAGTATTGTATTGATGGGCCTTGAAGCCCAAATTCGGTCGCACAAGAATTGTCCAGTCGCACAAGATGAACTGGACCGCACAGGATTATTTAAATTGTTTCGTTTGTTTGGGCCGTATACATGTTAGACTATTTATGTTATTTGGGCCGGGTTAGTTTTCCAATCGCACAACCCATTGTGGATCGCACAAGTCATGCTGATCGCACAAGGGGTTGGGCCGACTGTTATTGAGCCCAATCTTTTAATCGCACAAGTTGGATACGTTATGATTGTTAATGTGTTAACATGAATTATGTGTTTGCCATGATCTGTATGTGTTCCTTATCTGCTAGCCTATGTGATACTTATGTGCATTACTCGAAACCAAAACCTGACTTGTATGGTAACCATGTTAGGACGTGGTTGACCACTAGCAGCTAGACTTGACCTTTCTGTGTATCTGCCGAGCAAACCAAGGTGAGTTTACACTAGCCAAGGCATGGGATTCCCGGTGGGTTGGGAATGGGATTGATTAACTACTCGTACAACCATTACTATTAAACTACTTACTACTGTCCTCGGATTGAAGGGCACGTACGTAAAACCTACGTACACTTATACTGACTCCTGTCCTCGGATTGAAGGGCACGTACGTAAAACCTACGTACACTTATACTGACTACTGTCCTCGGATTGAAGGGCACGTACGTAAAACCTACGTACACTTATACTGACTCCTGTCCTCGGATTGAAGGGCACGTACGTAAAACCTACGTACACGACTATAAGACCATCAACTCTATCAAATGAAGTCCCTCATTTATCGACTTAATCGCCGAGGCCTATGGCGAGCGAGTCATTAGTTAATAGCGCTATTAGGTTTAACAAACCTCACACCGTGCCAGTCGGATGGGCGTGTACTAATGGACTATGGGCAAAGGGTTAATGCTGATAGACATTGACTTAGGGCACCTCTTACATTTTCGTAGCAGTCGATACGCGTGGTCTAGTAACACATGGGAAGCCCCCACTAATCATCGCAAACATGCCTGGAATGGCCGCGATACGAATTAATACGATACATGGTTTACAAAATGACATACGATTTACAAAACGAATACTTTAACTAAACAACCAACTATGAACTCGCTCAACTTTGTTGTTGATTCGTTGCTACATGCCTTGCAGGTCATTAGGTACTCATGGAGCTTGCACATGGAGGAACGGTCGTTGTGGGATATGGCAGTGTGTGCCATGCTATGAACATTACTTTATTTCGTATTTAATACTTCCAATGGGTTTTACAATTATGCTTCCGCTAAACACTTAACTATGCTTTGGTTTTGAACACCTTTCGTATTGTTTGGTTGAATTATGTTTACTTATATGCATGTTCAATATGATTGGTGGCTTGATACTGGTCAGTCACGCCTCCAAGCGGTGATACTCCGCGTGTGGATTTTGGGGGTGTGACATCGAATGTCCAGGTGATTGTTAATTGATAATGGATTAACTAGTTTATGTTGATATTATCTGATTGGATTTGGTATTGAATTGTTAACTGATAGGGTTAGCGATGAAAAACTACTGACAAACAATCAATGTTTACGAAACCCCTGTTGACGAATCATGGGTCTTTCGTCACCCATATTCTTGACGAAACACTAGGTGTTTCGTTACCCCTTATCTCGACGAAACGTAGGGTGTTTCGTCGTGTAAGTAAATGAGCTGAACAGTAGGGTTGTTTATGATGATTGTACACTGGAGTTTGTGAAACTCAGTTTGTTGTATAATGATAATGATAACCAGAAATGAGAGTCTTGACTTAACTGCTGTGGGTAGTCAACTTATCTGTAAAACATTATTATGTATCACGAACACAGGATGTAGACTTGTTTGGAAACTGAGTACTTAATATGTATGATACTATGACCTTAACCAAATACAATCTATGACAACACGTGAATCGATTATTATGAAACTGGTGTCATCAGTAACTACTGTTGGGAACATGAACTTGTGATGTAAATGTGTATGAAATCTAAACACTTACTATGTGCTACGTGACTTACTGTGTACGAATACGTGACTTGTTGACTATGTGACTGATGTTGATTGGTAACCACGATAAGGTTTGGTTGACCAACTGGGAACGGGTAATGTAACGTAACATACCGGGCAAATATAAGGTGAGTTCACTACTCTTTTCCCAAGCATGCGTCCCGGGGAGGGACATCTGGTAATCGTTCCGGGGAGGAACGTCGGGTTATTGGGATGTTGGTTATTACACTCATTTCTATCATTAAGTCCCCTTACATATACCGATTGGTTGCCGGGGAGGCAACGGGGTTATTATTTGATAGCGCTATTAGGTTTGGCACCCTCACACCGTACTGGGGAGGACGGTCGTGAACTAATTACCTTAACCACTTGACCAATGTATGATAGAGCATTGGGGTTTGGGAAAATAAATCTAGAGCCACCTGCGGTAATCGAGTTAATAACAACATCAAATCACTGAAATATTTTATACTCACATCTGGTAACTAAAACGTGTAAACAAACTTTGAACTCACCAGCGTCGTCTGACACACTTGTCTGCATGCTTACAGGTCGTTAGATTCTTGGTTATAGACTTGCTATCTAGGAGTGCTGGAGTGGTCATGGGTCACAGCTGTTGGATATTTATTCTTGATTTAGTACATCGTTTTGAAACATTAGAACAACGAATAATCTTATGCTTCCGTTGAACGTTTAATTTGGTTTTAACTTATGACTTGGATTTATATTATGAAATGAATCGAATGTTTTATTTAATATTTATTATTGGTTCAATGTGATTGGTGGCTTGGATCCTGGTACGTCACACGTCCCGCGGTGTTCCCGCTTGTGGTATTTTGGAGGTGTAACATATGCCTACACCCCGTGCTTAAGTCGTGGCCATTTCTTTGAATGAGCCAAGGATATCCTGGACATGGTCATTAACCCCCCAAAGGTTTTGAGCAAACAAAACAGATTAAAACGAGTTATCACAATGATTTAACCACTAATCGATTAAAGATTCAATACCCGACCAAGCGGTAGTATTAATTACCGTATCCCAAGCCCGTATAAGGGAAAATAAGTTAAAAGTATTTACCTGAGCTTAAAATATTATTTTATTCCCAGTCGTATATCAATCAGCAAGTACAAGTAGCTTTTACTGGTCTCCTAATCTGGAACGAAGGTTTTAATAACCCATTAGATTCATAACGGGTCTTATTTAAATCTTAACTTAGACCGGTTAGTTTTAAAGAAATGTTTACGGTTCAAAACGCAAGATTAAGCGAAGACCGGATTAGAATGTGATTTAGACCCGAAAAGTATGAAGACTTGTATAAAATGGGTAAACTAAATACATTCTGGATTTTGAAGTAAAAATGATAAGGTTTGACACGTTTCGGCTAATTTATGCAAACTAGTTACATAAACCGTACCGAACGCGTATATGCATAATGGGTAACCAAATGAGTCATGAACAGGTTCCACAAGTTAATATGCTTAAAATATGTTATGATATCAGTAGGATACTTTCCATTATGCCCAAAACGGATTTAAAAACAATTTATGCCCCGTAGAGGTATTTTGGTCATTTTCAAGTTCATAAAAGAGGTTAAATAGTAATATGAGGTTCTGGTCTAAAATAATCAGTGAAAATATTTATTTTAACAAATTATATCAGTAAGATATCTTACATATGTGAATTTTATAATTTATGGCCAAACTATGCACCGTAGGGGCATTTTGGTCATTTCACAAAAGCTTTAAAGGTTAAATTTGGAAATCTGAGTTCAAAACTTTTACTTACTATTAAAGTATAAAAATTTATTTATAACATCAGTAGGTAATGAGTCTTAGGTGGCAAATATGGTTTTAAACCATACTATGCGCCTAAATCGCATAAAAGTCGGTATTTGACGATATTCGGGTTGATTAAGAAAATCTGAGATTTTGATCAGCCTCTACTGTTTAAAATAATTTACTTAATATATAAAATCAGTAGAAAAAGGTTTGACATGTAAAGGATGTGTAAAACTCCTTTTATTAGCAAAAAGGGCGTTGTCGTCAATTACCGAGTCTA
>JARYGA010037865.1:0-47194 GCA_030545235.1 Helianthus tuberosus | reverse complement strand
AAATTTCAGCGAGTTTGCATTATGTAAGCCGTCGGCGACGGGTAGGTTTCCCGTCGGCGACGGGCTCTTGATTTGGGCGTCGGATACAATTACCCGTCGACAGGGGGTTAAGGCGTCGGACCAGGGCATGCCGTCGGCGACGGGGGGTTAACCCGTCGGCGACGGGCTTTCGTTTAGCAGAAACGCTGCAGATCCATTTTAAGCATTCTCATTCGATTCTTTCCATTCCGTTTAGGCTATACAGCTCCTGAACTTCTCATTTAACCTTCCCACATACCTTTTTAATTATTTTCATCAAACTCATAATAAACACTTGCAATTTACTTATAACTTAAATGTTACCTCATGGGCGATCTTGGAGCGAGCACTCTTTTGAACGAGCCATCGGTTTGAGTTCAAGCATCGCGTTTAACGCTCGAATCCCTCAAACCTTGGCTCTGATACCAACTTGTAAGGTCCGCTTATTCATATTAATAAAAACAACAATTTTAACGATTTAAAGACCTTATACTTCACACATTCGTAAACTTTTTAACAAAAATTGGGCATGACCCGTTCGAAACACGAACATGCCCCCTGTTTTAAACTTGATTCACTAATAAACATTCTACGAACCGTTTGATATAAAAACTACTAAAAACAAAGACAACAAGTTTTACACAAGTACGACTACTAACTAAGTTAGACAAAATAACAAGTCATGGACCAAAAGATGCGAATAAGCTAGCGGAAGCGTTCGGTATAACAAGACATGGACATGTGCTCGCTCCAATCTCCCGATCGCCTAAAGTGAGGATTTACCTACATTCAACAACAAGGATTTAAAAATTAGTCATCATACTTGTTAAACTATAACTCCTTCGTTTTAGTTCCATTCGAATATGAGCTTTCATCTTTCTCATGCATTCGACTACCCAATTACTTGGGTTTGGCATAAACACTCTCAATGAGAGTTAAGCATACATATCAATCCCGTTTAATCGGGTTATTTGCTTTCAACATAAATTCTTCTTTCTATCCGTATAACGGATCGAGCTTCTAGCATTTATCATAGCATTCAAAACCACCCGTTCAAAATGGACGGGAGCTTATTCTTGTTCGACTTGTTCACTTGAACCGGTCGACTTGCATAGCTTTTCTAACTCTCATAACAACCAAATCAGCAAGGGATTTGCTAGTTACTTACTAATTACCATAACATTTTGACAATAACTAATTATGACGTTATAACAAGATTATAAATAAGATATTTGTATGCAACGAAACATACCTCGGTCTTGTAATCCTTCCGATTTCTTAGAATTCGAACCTTCTTCCTTCACACCTAGATCAACATATTCATTCATTCGTTTAGTACCCTAATTTTCATTCCATCACATTTCAATTTACACATAATTACTCTTTCAAGCATTTCATCAAACACCTAGTGTGCGTTATATTAATAAAGCATAGTGTACAAGCATTTTAAGCATGACTTGCTATTTCATCCTATATGTCATCACTACTCAATTTAATTCTTACAATTCCTTCAATCTATATCGATTTATCTAGCATTCGGGTACTA
Source organism: Helianthus tuberosus (assembly GCA_030545235.1). Taxonomy (NCBI): domain Eukaryota; kingdom Viridiplantae; phylum Streptophyta; class Magnoliopsida; order Asterales; family Asteraceae; genus Helianthus; species Helianthus tuberosus. Next base: position 45,630 of record JARYGA010037865.1, on the reverse strand, counting down.
CAAGCTGAATTACATGTCAAATTACATATATTCATCATCCTATAATCTTCATATTCATAACACAAATTTCACAAAGTGGGTTTATAGAGGCTTTCTTTCAATTAACCAAAAATCAAGCATGATTTCTACTCTAGGGAGTATCCTTAACATCTAAACAACACAATCATATCACAATTTCATGATTGGGTCGAAACCCTAATTCCACAATTTATCAAATCCATAAATTCGACTTACCACTTGATTGGGTATGGGTAAATGATCGAAATTTTACCACATGCAACTGATAAACATCGATATTTCCTTGTTAATTTGGTGAATTTGGTGAGAACAAGGGTGAACCCTTGTTTTTCTTTGCTCCAGGTCGATCCACACACGTACAGTGTGTGTGTTTTGTGGTTTAGTCACAATTAACCTTACTAGTTTGATAATTATCATGTTTTCCCTTTAAAGTTTATTAACTTGTAAATCTTACTCTAAAAACCCACCTTTAAGTACCATATTACTTCTACATTTTATCCTAAGTGGAATAAACATTTTTGGGGTGTTACAGATAGGGCTGCGTTTGAGAAGCGGAAGCAGACTGAGGAATGGGCGGCAACGGCTGAGCTTAAACAGGTTCGTACCCTTGCAAAATTGCTTTCTGATGAGCGCAAGAAATGGAAAGAATCCCTTTCTAATGAGCGCGAGACACTTCTTGGTGAGCGCAAGACTTAGAAAGAATCTTGGGCCAAACAGAATGAAACTCTCTTTCGTGTTCGCCAGGAACTTACCAACGCCAAGGCAGCGAATGCTGCTTTAGTTAAGGAGAAAGCTGCAGCTGTTGCGGCTGCACAAGAGGCCAAAGAAACAGAGGCTCGCCTTGCCAAGGCTCTTGAAGAGGCCAAGGAGGCGGAGGCTCGTGCTGCAAGGGCTCTTGAAGGGGCGAATGTTGACCGCACCAACTTGACAAAAACTATCCTGGGCCTCCAGGTATAAGTCTCTTCTGTTTTTGAATTTGTACATGTCTTACAAGTATGTTGATTATTTTTGTATACTTGCGTTTCCCTTGTTAAAAGGCTGAAGTGCGGACCCGGGGGGCCGCTATTGAGGAAGTCTCTGCCCGTGCTGCTGAAGTTGAAGCACAGGAAAGAGAGGCTGAAGAGGCTAGGGATAGCCTTGCTTCGTCGCTTGAGCTGCTCAAGGCTGACCGTGAATGGATGCGTATGCGCGGGATCGGGCATGTAAGTATCCGTTGCCTTTGTTATTTTTGTTGTAGGTTTGCCTTTGATAACCTTTGTATTCTTGTTTCGCAGATTGTTACGGCCATCCTTGACGCACCTGAGAATGTATCAGGTGTTAATGAGATTAAGGAGCGTGCCCGGGATGCTGGTTTTAAAGCTGGCTATAATCGTTGCATTGGCCATATGAATGTTATGGCCCAGGGCCGATATACTGATGAGCGATCCGGGTTCCACGGTGTGGATACTGAAGCGCTTCTTGATGCTGTGGTTGTGGCGTATAACGAAACAACCCTTTCCAGTCTTGAGGAGCTTGAAAAGTGTCTAGAAGCGGAGGATTATGTGGACCGCTTGCGGGTGCTGTATGCTGATGAGGAGGACGAGGAAAAGCCTGTTGTTGAAGGCAAGGATGGTGCAGGCTCCAGCGGTACAAAGAAAGACTAGGCTGGCCTGCGTGCCTTTTTTGTTTCCTTATGTAAATGTTAAGAACTTTATGTAAATCCCTTGTGCACCGCGTAGGTGTAGAGATTTTTTTGAATATAAAGTTTTAACCGCTCTTGTTCAATTTGTACAAGTGTTTTCATTACTTGCATGTTTGAACTTGTATGAGTTTAATGTTATTGTGAATAACACCGAGTCTGTAATTGCCTTTTGCATATCTAGATGATATGCAAGTACAAAAACTATATCCAGCCGGATAAATAGTCGGTATTTGCCATTGCTGGCCTATTACAATAGCTGCGTGTGGTTGCTACTCTGTGTGGGTATCGCAAATGAAGATTTGTCAATCTGTTTTTGTGGATACCGCAGAGTGGAGCACGCATTTGTAATAGAAGTAAATAAACAATATTGCATTGAATCGTCCATTTATTTATTTGCAAATGGCCTGCGGCCCGATAGGTTACATGGTGAATGTAAAAAACATGGCTTACATGTAACAGCGTCGAAGCTGTTGCGCATTCCATGTGCGTGCGATAGTTTCGCCCTCTAATGTTCGTAATTTATACGCACATTTGCCCAGGACCTCTTGGATGAGGTAGGGTCCTTCCCACTTGGGGGCAAGCTTCCCTGGGCGTTCCGCGTTAGATGCTTCATTGTCACGAAGGACGTAGTCTCCCGGGTTGAAGGTACAAATGCGGACGCGTGCATTGTAGTACTTTTCGAGTTTGGTTTTATACTTGGCCTCATTGATGGCGGCGTTTTCACGCCTTTCTTCCAAGAGGTCTAAGTCAACCCTGCGTTCTTCATTGTTGTCTATCTTGTTGATAGCCAACATTCTTGGTGAAGGGAGGCCTATTTCTGCGGGGATCACCGCTTCAGTGCCATAGACCAGGCTAAAGGGTGTCTCACCGTTACTTGTCTTTGGGCTTGTCCTGTGGGCCCATAAGATGCTTGGGAGTTCATCAACCCAGCCGCGTCTGGCTGTTCCCAATCATGCTTTGATGCCTTCGACTAAGCTTTTATTGATACTCTCGACTTGGCCATTCCCTTGCGGATGCGCCACTGAGGAGAATATGTGTTCAATGTTTAGTTCCTTTAGCCATTTTTGAAAATCATCGGCCGCGAAGTTGGTACCGTTGTCGGTAACAATGCACATTGGTAGACCGAAACGGCAGATGATATGTTCCCAGACGAATTTCCTTGTTATCATAGCGGTGGTTGAGGCGAGTGGTTTTGCCTCTACCCATTTTGTGAAGTAATCAACAGCCACTATGATAAATTTTACTGCACCTGGTGCGTCCGGAAATGGTCCCACCACATCAATTGCCCATTTCTGGAATGGCCATGCGGTGGTGACGGGGATCAGGTTGTTCTTGGGGCGCAAGGTCTTGGGAGCATGTCGCTGACAATTGAAACACTTACGCAAGACTTTGACTACGTCCAGGTGTATGCCGGGCCAGTAGTATCTGGCATTCATGATTTTGGCCACCACCATGCGTGGGCCTGCGTGTATGCCACATATTCCTTCGTGTATTTCTCTGATAAGGTACGTGGCATCTTGGGGGTCGACGCATCGTAGTAGTGGCCCCAGGTATGATTTACGGTATAAGATACCGTCTCCCATTTGGTAATGACACGCTTTGTATTGCAGCTTGCGTGCCTCTGCCTTGCTTTCAGGAGTAACACCTGATTGTAGGTATGCAATGATCGGTCTCATCCAGGATGTTGTACCGTACTGGATGACATTGACCTGGCGCAGGGGTACTGAGGGATTTTGCAGAACCTCGATGCGTACCTCTTTTGCCAGGTGTTGGAAGCTGGTGGATGCGAGTTTTGATAGTGCATCCGCGGGTTTGTTATCACTCCTGTTGATATGGTGGATATTGAAGGAGGTGAACTTTGATTTCAGTTGCAAGGCTTGTTCTAGGTAGAGGATCATAATATCCCCTCTTGCTGCTGATGGAGAGTGTGAAACCCGAGTGTTAACGTGGTTATTTTACGTGTCTTATTGTGTTTTAAGCGACTACATGCTTTGAATATGTTAACTACGAGTGTTCGTTGTTTTACAGGTAAATCACTTAATTCGGTAAAGTTGGAGAGTTTAAAGATGATGCGGAACACCCGTGGATGATAAACATAGCGCAAGGCGTTATTCGGGACTTGTTCGGATTGAAAAGGTTGCTTGAATATACAAGAGAGTTCCAGTAGGCTACGGTTAATGTGGTAACCTACGGTGGACGATATTTGACGCATGTGTTTTTGGCAAAAAGGATTTAATGGGTTTAACACTATACTTAAAAGACACGTACAGGAGGGGCACGATTTTATTATGGAATCAAAAAGAAAAAGAATTCTTAATAGAAGAGAACATCATCACAAAATATTAGAGGGGGCGTCACATGACTATTTGCACAAAAATACACATGCACACCAAAGAAAAGATGGGAAGAAGTCACGTGAACTTGAGTGACTTTTGGAAGAGACAATTTTTGAGGAGCATTAATTAATTCTCATCATGACATATTATGGATGCATTCACAAATGTGAGAGGGAGCCAATATAAAAGCTACACGTGAATTAGTAGAAGCAACAATAAACTTTTTGGAGCTCTAACATCATTCTTACACACGAAAGTGGGTTGCGTGTGGTCAAGACTTTGGAGATTTAAGGTTTTAAAAAGAAAACCTATTTAGTGGGCTTCATGTGATCGAAAAGGTGGCAGCCATAATCCACGAAAAGAGTGCAGCCACAATACACAATTATTATCATCGAAAATTGGGCAGCAACTTGATTGACTTCCCACCGTCGTCCAACATGTCCGTAGACAGAAGAATAAGCCGTCGGACCAAAGTGAAACATGCACATACCGTCGGCGACGGGTCTTTGGACCGTCGGGGACGGTTCCCGGATTCATCAGCCGCGCGATTTTGATCTCTTTGATGGTTTGATGACTTAAAACATTTTTTTAGCATTGAATTCGGAAGTTACACATTGTTTGAGTTTTGAAACCAATCTTGGAGCCTAATTCCCATCACCTATCATCTATCATCACCATCATCATGATCATCCACAACAACCGAATCATCATCCATCACACAATCAATCATACAAACCCTAATTCATCCAATCCATCATCCATCTCACCATAATCATCCATAAACCCTAATCTTCCATCATTCCTTCATCCACCAAGTTTCAAGATGGTTTCATTCGCGTTCCAAACTTCCGGTGATCAAGCTTTATCAACCATGAGCGGCTAATCATCTCGGATTCATCCCGGTGTAGGTAGTTGTTGATTTTAGTGTTTCGAATTGTTCTTGTTTCATCTTAGTGACAATTTGTGTTTGGTTTTTGAAACTTTTGACAATAGTATTACATTTGTTACGAATTCGTGAATTGTCGAACGATGTTAAAAGTTATGACTTTGCGAAATGGTGATATGTGATTGTACATTGTCGTTGTTAGGATTTACTTGTGTTGATTACAAAGTGTCTTTTTGTCCGTTCTTCGGGACGTTGATAGCTAGTAGCACCTAAGTCACGGTACACTAAATCCGTTAATCGAATGCATTTGAGTTGAAACTAAAACTTGTAGAAATCCTAGGTTAACAATTACCGAAACCGGGTGTGATTCCTTTTTATCATTATTGTTCTAGTAACCATTTTTCTTGCAATCGTTAGTAGTAGTCGTTAATCATTCTCATCAATTCATTTAGTTAAAAATCATATCTCTCAATTAAACGAAAACACAAAATTATTCTAGCAAGCTTCATATATCGTGACAATTGTTTTAATTCATTCGAATCCATACACAAACCACATACTCTCCGTGGTTCGACCCCTTACTACCGCTAACACATTGTTAAGAGTAATTTGGGCTTATAAATATTATCTTTGACCGGAGCGCGACACTCCGATCAAATTTTGGCGCCGCTGCCGGGGAGTGCGTGCGCTTTGTGTTTGGATATTGTTTGAATTTGCGTGATTAACTGTTTAAATTGTTTAGCTTTCTTTTTGCACTTTGTCTTTTTCCTTGTTACGCGGGTGTGTTACTTGTGCAGGTTACAGGTAGTGCATGCATACGCGGAACTCCGGGATGACTTCACCTTTAGTCTACGAACCGGAAATCGAAAGAGTCTCAAAAAGAAACTTAGCAAGCCGATTAGAAGCAACTCTTGCTTCTAATCAAACCACTCAAACATCACAATTCACACCACCCATTGGAACCGATTCAATGGCAAACCAAAACCAAAACTCCACCCAAAACCAAAACCAAAATCCACATCAACTCCAATACCGAGGAAACTTCAATCCCGGCCCAAATGCTCAACCTATACCTCAAGAACAACCGGGTGGCAACAACTCGAGACCACCTACACCACCGTTTCAAAACCGAGGCCCTAACAATAACCAAAGAACACCTCCACGTCAAAACCTCAACCGAAAAAACCCTTTACCCACCAACCTTGATGACCGAAACATTAACTCCAATCGTAGAGGTAACCGTGATCGTGGCAATCCCGCGAATGAAGACCCATTCTTCAATATCGATGATTTGAGGAACGCAATCCCCGACGATGAACCATAGAGTGTTCCCGGTTACCAATCGCCAGAACACGTGAGTATTCACTCGGAGTATTCGGATGACGGTGGGAATTACAACGAGCGGGTTGAAGATGACTTTTGGGAAGATGATAACATGGGGGACTTTCATAACGCTCGGGGGTTTGAGTATGAGGACTTCGGTAATCAAAATGCTAATTTTGTGGGAAACAACGAAGGTTATGGTTATGGGAATGTCCGGAATGATGGTTATGGAAATAACCACCAGCCACGAAACAATAATCCAAGGAACCAGGATGACGGTTATTACAACAATAACAACAATGCTAACCGTAACCGGATTCCCCAATTCGTGGGGGGTGGTAATCATGGTGGAATTAGAAGAGGTGACCGAAGGTATAATCGAAGGCCGGTTGATCAAGAAGTGAACGGCCCGCGTCATCATCAACATCCCCCGCGGGGAGTAAATGACCGTTTTAGGCCGGTGGTCACCGACAATGACTCTCCAATAGTTTGTGAAAGAAGGATGTTCGATTGCAAGCCCCACTACATCAACATACTTCCCCACTTCAACGGGAGGTCCAATGATGAACCGTACACTCATTTGGCGGAGTTTTCGTCCATATGTAGCACTATCGGGGGGCATAATTTTGCATTAGAGGAGGTCAAGCTTCGATTATTTCAGTTTTCGCTAAAAGATAAAACGAAACAATGGTTTCTTACACTACCGGCGAATAGTATTCGCACATAGGCTGAAATGCAGCAAGTTTTTCTTGACGAATACTACTCAATGGCGAAGACCGACGATGCTAGAGATGAAATTCGGTCTTTTCTCCAACTTTCGAGTGAACCGTTACATGAAGCATTCACTCGATTCAAGGAATTGATCCGGAAGTGCCCACATCACCAAATCGAAAGGTGGGAGTTGGTTAAATGCTTCGTGAGGGGTTTGGATGATGAGACGTGGAACCGCCTTGAATCGACCAGTAATGGAACTCTATTAAGCAATCACGAGGATGACGATTGGGAGTTCCTAGAAAGAATGAGCAAGAGATCAAAGGCAAAAGAGTCGGCCGACCGAGCCAAAAAGCACCCTACCTCAAGGTCTTGGCCCGATCGTGATGCAAGTTCTAAGGATCAGATTGATACGTTGGAGCGGGAATTGGCCCGCATGAAGAAGAAAGAAGTGGGTGCGGTACAATATAGCGTATGTGAAGAATGTGGTGACATTGGTCACCGAACCGAGAATTGCCAAGCCACCGCGGATGTGAATCAAGTGTATGGAGACCGGAGCCAATACGATATGAACTCCAACACTTACCACCCCGGGTTGAGGAACCATCCTAACTTTAGGTATGGTAATGCCTCCAATCACATAAACCCGAATTTCCAATCGGGAAATCAAGGTGGGTATTCGCACCAAACTCGCCAAGGAGGTAACCAAGGGGGTTACCAAAGAAATTACCATAATCAAGGTGGTAATGGAAGCGGGTCGAACAATCGAACCGGTGGCGATGATTTGAGTGCCAAAATGGATGCTTTGTTGAATATGCAAAAAGAATCTCAAAACAATATAAAAGAATCTCACCATGATATCAAGGAGATAAAGAAGACAAACGAGATTCGGGACAAAGCACATGACGCATTGGCAAAGCAAGTGGGCCAACTTGCGGAAGAGATGGCTCAAATGAGGTGAAGCGTGGGAAAGCTTCCAAGTGACACTACAATGAACCCGAAGCATCAAGGTTCTAGCACAAGCAACGTGAGGAATGCACGCATTAGCGCAGTAAGTATTCTTCCAAATGATGAAATATGTAGTGTTGAAAGCATTCCACCACCACAATTCATTGATGGTGTAGTGGAAGATATAATTGATGAGCCGGAAAGTAAAAATGAACACGAAACGATTTCACAAAGTACAATTGAAAATGTAACTAAAAATGTTTTTTTGTGAAAATTGTTTAAATCAACTTAACCCGCTTAATGCATCGAAAAGTGAAGAACGGTGCCCACCAAAAGACGAGGGGTGGGAAAATTTTAAACAAGCTAAAATTAATTTACCGCTACTTAATGACATTAAAAAGGTTCCGGCTCATGTGGAATGCTTGAAAGAGTTGAGCATCGAAAAACGGCACAATAAATTACCCAACCCGGTTGATTTAGTATCACATGTTAGTGCCATCTTATCGAGTGCGCTTCCCCAAAAAGCTCAAGATCCGGGAGATCCTCTTATTCCAATTCAAATTGGAACATTTAAAATTGAGAGGGCGCTCCTAGATCTTGGAGCTTGTGTGAGCATCTTGCCCGGGAGTTTGTATGACCAATATGATTTTGGTCCATTAAAAAATTTTGATACTCCCGTGGTATTGGCCGATCAGACTCCCACGCATCCAAGGGGGATGGTGGAGGATGTGATTGTTAAGGTGGATGATTGCAACTACCCAGTTGACTTTTTGGTAGTAGACTATGTTGGGTGTGTTGGGGACACCCAACCGATAGTCATACTGGGTAGACCGTTCTTGGCAACTGTTAATGCCATAATAAATTGTGCCACGGGAAAGGTAAGCATGAAGTTTGGGGACCGGGAGTTAAATTTAAATGTTTTTCCAAAATTTACTAACCCGCTCGGTGAGGATAAGTGTCCTAAAAAGGACATGAATCCAAACAAAAAGGTGTGTGCTATGGTTGGTAGGTTTGGAGAAACAAGGAAGAAAACGGTCAAGAAAAAGAAGGCGAAAAAGTCACCTCTGGAAAAGAAGAAGGAAGAGGAGGTGAGGAAATTTGGACCGTTTGGCAACAAATGGTATGAATCACCGGCGGGTGATTTCGAGGAGTTTGTAGGAGGCAAGCATGCCATTCGACCACCATGAGGTGGTAAGTCAATTGTTATTGTATATTTTCTTCCGCAATTAGTTTTAGTTTTTCTTTGTAGTTTTGTTGTTGTTGTATAATGTTGCTCTTTCGTTTTAATAGTTAAATGAACGTTGTGGGTGTGTTCCCTATATAACCCTCACGAGACCTCTCGTCCTCCCAAGCTATTGGGGGGTTTAAAAGGGCTTGTTGCATAAGCTAAATGCAACCGTGATTCCTACGAAAGTGAGTTAGGTTTATTGTTGTTGTAAATTATTGTCCACATAAATCGAAGTGAAATAACACATGGCTTGGTAATACTTTCATAAAAATGGTAGAACTAGGTAAATAACAAATTTTGATGGTTGTGAGAAGCATGCTTCTACACAAGGGTTAGAATTTGTAGGTGCATGATGTTCGAGAGACAACCGTTTTTAGGAAGAGAAGAGGAAGATGTAAGCATCAAGCGACAAAAATCAGGTGCATGCGTTTCCTTTTTACTTTGATTCTTATTTTAGTTTAGTAATAAGTGAATTGTACATTGTATTTTATTTTCCGGGGTGAGATTTTGGGAAGGTTAGACGTGTCACATCCCTTGTGCGTTTTAAAACTCTAGTTCTTGCACATTGAGGACAATGTTTACCTCATGTGTGGGGATGGGGGAGTAGTAAAAGTTTTCGATTTTGACCCATTCATTTAAACACTACACATTGAGGACAATGTTTACCTCAAGTGTGGGGATGGGGGAAAATTTCAAAAAATTTTCAAAAATTTCTTGTTTCAAAAGCGATCTTAAAAGCACAAGTAACCAAGTCAACGAGTGATGGCACAACCCATTTGGTCTTTTGTCATGGTCAAGTTCAAATTAATAAGCATAACGGGTATTTAGCGGGTGGTTATTTGGGAGTAATTCGCCTAAGGAACTAGCATTTGATGCATATCACATATCATACCCTTATACGTGAGGTTTGAGCCACTTTTATATCATAGACTTACATTTACATGTTTCTTTGTTTGAGTGGACCATTAGTCGCGTATTGTAGAACTTGCAACTTTTGATACATTTGAGACCATAGACCGAATACAAGCACTAGAATGATTAAGGCATTAGGTGAACCTTTTCCTTTAAAACCAATTATTTATCCTTACCCAAACAAATCCCCTAGTCACCCACTTTGAGCCTAAACCTTTCGTTTGACAACCCGTTTAGCCCATAACCATTAAGCCTTTTCTTTTAAACCCGGGTGATGAAAATTCTATTGTAGGATTATTTGTTTGTATAGTTGTGTTTGCAAAAAAAAAAAAAAAAAAAAAATCAATCATAAAATGTTGCGAAAAAAAAAAGAGAATAGAAAATCGTTGAGAAAATACAAAAAAATATGAGTAGTAGTTATTGAATAAAAGGCGAAACTCGTTGCCTCTTAGCTTGATGTATTTAGTTAATCATGTTAGATTAGTTGTTTTGTAATAAAAATCGAGTTTTCATCACCTTCGCCACTTAAAAACATCCTATTCCACACCCTTAACCTAGCCCCGTTACAACCCTTCAAAGCCCTTTTGACTTGTGCTTAGTATTTGTGTTCGGTGGTGGAGAATGATTGAGTTGCAAGCCTATGCGGGTACGTGTTCTAATCGGTTTGAGTGATTATTTCAAAAGCGCTAATGCATCAACTATTAGCCAATTTTAAACCGAGTTGAGAGAACATTGTGAGGGATGTGCATGACTTGTTAGTTTTACGGGCGGGTTAATCCTAGATAACCATTTTTACATGATTAATCATTTATTGCTAAATATGTTGAAAATTGTAAAAAGTTTGAACCAGGCATGACATTAGACCTTAACTTTAGTCTCGGGAATGGGATGTGTGTTTTTCATTCAACCCACGTGAAAGTGAAAAACAGATTTGCTTGAGGGCAAGCAAACGACAAGTGTGGAGATGTGATGGAGAGTGTGAAACCCGAGTGTTAACGTGCTTATTTTACGTGTCTTATTGTGTTTTAAGCGACTACGTGCTTTGAATATGTTAACTACGAGTGTTCGTGGTTTTACAGGTAAATCACTTAATTCGGTAAAGTTGGAGAGTTTAAAGATGATGCGGAACACCCGTGGATGATAAACATAGCGCAAGGCGTTATTCGGGACTTGTTCGGATTGAAAAGGTTGCTTGAATATACAAGAGAGTTCCAGTAGGCTACGGTTAATGTGGTAACCTACGGTGGACGATATTTGACGCATGTGTTTTTGGCAAAAAGGATTTAATGGGTTTAACACTATACTTAAAAGACACGTAAAGGAGGGGCACGATTTTATTATGGAATCAAAAAGAAAAAGAATTCTTAATAGAAGAGAACATCATCACAAAATATTAGAGGGGGCGTCACATGACTATTTGCACAAAAATACACATGCACACCAAAGAAAAGATGGGAAGAAGTCACGTGAACTTGAGTGACTTTTGGAAGAGACAATTTTTGAGGAGCATTAATTAATTCTCATCATGACATATTATGGATGCATTCACAAATGTGAGAGGGAGCCAATATAAAAGCTACACGTGAATTAGTAGAAGCAACAATAAACTTTTTGGAGCTCTAACATCATTCTTACACACGAAAGTGGGTTGCGTGTGGTCAAGACTTTGGAGATTTAAGGTTTTAAAAAGAAAACCTATTTAGTGGGCTTCATGTGATCGAAAAGGTGGCAGCCATAATCCACGAAAAGAGTGCAGCCACAATACATAATTATTATCATCGAAAATTGGGCAGCAACTTGATTGACTTCCCACCGTCGTCCAACATGTCCGTAGACAGAAGAATAAGCCATCGGACCAAAGTGAAACATGCACATACCGTCGGCGACGGGTCTTTGGACCGTCGGGGACGGTTCCCGGATTCATCAGCCGCGCGATTTTGATCTCTTTGATGGTTTGACGACTTAAAACATTTTTTTAGCATTGAATTCAGAAGTTACACATTGTTTGAGTTTTGAAACCAATCTTGGAGCCTAATTCCCATCACCTATCATCTATCATCACCATCATCATGATCATCCACAACAACCGAATCATCATCCATCACACAATCAATCATACAAACCCTAATTCATCCAATCCATCATCCATCTCACCATAATCATCCATAAACCCTAATCTTCCATCATTCCTTCATCCACCAAGTTTCAAGATGGTTTCATTCGCGTTCCAAACTTCCGGTGATCAAGCTTTATCAACCATGAGCGGCTAATCATCTCGGATTCACCCCGGTGTAGGTAGTTGTTGATTTTAGTGTTTCGAATTGTTCTTGTTTCATCTTAGTGACAATTTGTGTTTGGTTTTTGAAACTTTTGACAATAGTATTACATTTGTTACGAATTCGTGAATTGTCGAACGATGTTAAAAGTTATGACTTTGCGAAATGGTGATATGTGATTGTACATTGTCGTTGTTAGGATTTACTTGTGTTGATTACAAAGTGTCTTTTTGTCCGTTCTTCGGGACGTTGATAGCTAGTAGCACCTAAGTCACGGTACACTAAATCCGTTAATCGAATGCATTTGAGTTGAAACTAAAACTTGTAGAAATCCTAGGTTAACAATTACCGAAACCGGGTGTGATTCCTTTTTATCATTATTGTTCTAGTAACCATTTTTCTTGCAATCGTTAGTAGTAGTCGTTAATCATTCTCATCAATTCATTTAGTTAAAAATCATATCTCTCAATTAAACGAAAACACAAAATTATTCTAGCAAGCTTCATATATCGTGACAATTGTTTTAATTCATTCGAATCCATACACAAACCACATACTCTTCGTGGTTCGACCCCTTACTACCGCTAACACATTGTTAAGGGTAATTTGGGCTTATAAATATTATCTTTGACCGGAGCGCGACACTCCGATCAGCTGCATAGTCGCCGCGTATCTGCCCCGCAACCAATAGTGAGTCGACGTGTGCTTCCAAATGTTTGACGTCGAGTTTGACTGCCAGACGCAGCCCTGCCAGTAGAGCCTCATACTCTGCCTCGTTATTTGTGCTTTGGAATTCGAGGCGGATTGCATAGGTAAGTTCTTGGCCGTCGGGGATGACGAGTCGCAGACCTGCACCTGCACCATCTTCGTTGGACGCACCATCTGTATATAGTGCCCAGGTTTCTGCGGAGGATAGTGGTGATGCAGGGTTTTGTTCTTCTTCGCATTCTTGAATGCGGTTTGCTGGTACTTCAGCAACGAAATCAGCCAAGACTTGGCCTTTGATTGCGGGGCGCGGCTTGTAGTTCAGTGAGAGTGCGCCCTACTCTATTGCCCATTTTGCTAACCTCCCAGAGATGTCGGGTTTGGACAGGATCGGGCCGATCCTGTAATTGGTTAACACTGTGATGACGTGGTTTGCAAAGTAACGTCGTAAGCGCCTCGACGCGTGCACTAGTGCCAGTACCAACTTCTCCATGATAGAGTATCTCGTCTCTGGGTCGTTGAGCATTTTTCTGATGTAGTAGATGGGTGTTTGAACTCCCTCTCGCTCCACTATGAGTACCGCGCCTACCGCGTTGTCTACGGCGGATAAGTACAAGATGAGTGGCTCATCCTTTCGTGGTGCGGTTAGAGTTGGGAGTTGAATCAAACACTCTTTCATCTCCCGGAAAGCTTTTTCGGCTTCTGCGGTCCATAGGAATTGCTCCTTTTTCAAGCAGCTCCGCAGGGTCTTGATGAAAGGATAAGACTTAGCTGCATGGTTGGCTAAGAATCTATTAAGTGCGGCTAGCCTGCCGGCTAGTCGTTGCATTTCCTTCATCGTAGAAGGCGATGGCATGCGTTCGATCGCCTGTACTTTTTCCGGGTTCACCTTGAATCCATCTTTGGTTACGATGAATCCGAGGAACTTCCCTTCTTCCATTCCAAACGAGCATTTCCCTGGGTTAAGCTTCATGTTGACGCTTCGCAGAGTTTGGAATGTTCTTTCAATATCGTTGAGCATGGTGTCTTCCTCCATGCTCATGACGACCAGGTCGTCCATATAGATTTCGACACTCTTGCTGATCTGACCGCGGAAAGTGTCGTTCATCAATTTTTGGTAGGTTGCCCCCGCGTTGCGCAACCCGAACGACATTTTTGTGTAGCAGTAGTTCCCTGTAGGAGTGCGGAATGCCGTTTTATCTTCGTCTTCGATTGCCATCTGCACCTGGTGGTAGCCTTTGTAACAATCGAGGAAACACTTCCACTGAAATGGTGCGAGGTTATCGACCTTTTTGTCGATCTCTGGAAGTGCGTAACAATCCTTGGGGCAGGCTTTGTTGAGATCTTTATAATCTACGCACATGCGCCAGCCCCCGGATGGTTTTTCTACCATGACTGGGTTTGAAAACCAAGTCTGGTATTTGACTTCCCGCAGGATGCCTGCGGAGAGCAGCTCTTGGACCTGCTCGTACATCGCCTGGTTTTTTGCTGATCCAAGGTGGCGTTGGCCTTGGATCACTGGCTTGATACCTGGCATGGTATTCAAGAAGTGTTGCGCGATTTCGCGTGGTACCCCAGTCATGTCTGCGGGTGTCCACGCAAAAATATCCTGGTTCCTGAAGAGGAGTTGCTTCAGGTGCGCTTTGATAGTAGGGGACAAGGCGTGGCCCAACGTAACTGTTTGCTCTGGGTGTCTTGCGTTTAGAACCCATTTTTCTGGTTGGGTGTTGGGGGTAGGCCTTGCTACCTTGGCCGGACGCAGGTCGTCCGTAGACAGAACTTCTCTTCTGGCGTATATTATCGCGATCCCTGTCTCGGTTGGGAAACCGATGGCGGAGTGAGGGACGGATGTGATCATGTTGAAGTCGCCTTGGGACTCTCTCCCGAGAAGTACGTCGTACTTTGAGGTGTGCGGTAAAACCATGAAGTTCACCTCCTCCGTTCTTATGTGCCTCCCGTTGGTGAGGCGCATAGGAAAAGTAATCTGGCCCAGGGGGGACATGGTTTCCCCTGCAAACCCGGCCAACGGGTAGTCTACTGGCTGCAACCGATCTTTGTCTTCTTGATCGAATTGGTTGAAGCACTGCTCGTATATAATATCAGATGTACTGCCCGGGTCGATGAATAATCGCTCGGTGCAGTAGTGAGCCAAGTGGCCTGTGATGACCACGGCGCACCTATCGCGCGGTCCGCCTCGGACTTTTGGAAAGACGACCTGCTCGTCTTTCCAGTCATTGTCCGGTCTTCTCGCCGCCTTGCGCGGTCTTCCTTTTCCTCCGTTGATCATGTGGGTGGAGGCCACATACATGGTCCTCTTACTCGTGGAGGTGCCCTCGCTGTGGGGGGTGATGCGCTTGGTAGCCTTTTGTGCGCCTGTCAACAGATGTTGCAGTTTCCCCTCTTTTAGGGCTCGCTCAATCTCCAGTCGGAGACTGATGCAGCTGTTTGTTGTATGGCCCGAGTCCTTGTGACACTCGCAGAAGAGTGCGGGATCCTGGTTCTTTTTGGACTTCGTTGGTTGGGATGGTCGCAAGAATTGCGCGTCCGTGAGGAGAACGTCGCTTGGCGACTGGTTGATCTCGGTCCCGCTGCGGTCCCGAGACTCTTTCTTTGACGCCCGGTTTTCGCGTTGGGCGTTGATTGTAGCCCTTGCGTCGGGCTGGTTGTTACGTGGGACATATGGTCTGGGATCGCTGCCACGATTCCATGTGTCCCTGTTGCGCTTGTTGTTGCGCTTGTGTTCTTGGTGGGAGGATTGTCCCTCCGTTTGGGGTTGTGCCTTTGATACGTGCGGTCTGAGGGACCGCTGAGTCTGGGCGTATGTCTTGACCGCAGCCATGACATCTTCCCATTTCTTAGGCAAGCCGTCCTTGCCAGAGATATTCATAACCATTTGTTCGTCTTTGACCGCCACAATGAAATGGTTACGTGCCATCCGGTCGGCAACGTCGCCTATCTCTAGGCATTCTTTATTGTAACGGACAACGAATGCCTCAAGCGATTCGTTGTCTCTGCACCAGATGTTCATGACGTCCATAGAATCACGTTCATAACGTCGCTGCTGGCTGAAGTGTGCGAGGAACTTGTCATGTAAGTCCTCGAATGAGGCCCGTGATCCCACCGGCAAAGAATCGAACCAAGCCCTGGCCAGACCTGTTAGGGTCTGGGGGAAGAATTGACACCAAGTGGGTTCGTCCCACCTGCCGTTGCACCCAGCGCCGGTAAAGATGTTCATGTGGTCATCTGGGTCGGCTGAACCATTGTACTTCCCAACGTTTAATGGGAATTTGGTGGTGGTGACATCGGCGTTGGCAATCTCCTGGACGAACTTGGAGTTTTCAGGCGCAGATTTCGGCCTGTAGGGTTGGCTTTGGTGGCGCTTTGCAGCGCGGAGGTATGTAGTACGGGGGTGAGTGGGAGGAACGTAGTTGCGTCCTCCCGGTCTACTGCTGGTAGCATGAGACTCCCCGCGGTATGTACCGTCGTCGGGATCGGTATGGCCATGTCCTTCACGGTGGGACTGAGGTCCCAGTCGGCTATGGATGCCGGGGCCGTGGTGGGCGGTAGACTGTCGCCTAGTTTCGCCATGCGGACCTAGGCGACTATGTATATGGTCCCTGCGGCGAGACCCATACGAAGAATCATCCTCATCAAGTGTGCGGACATCGCAGTAAGAGGAACCGCGGTCCTCCTGCCTGCTTTTGGAAACCGGGTGTGTTGGGGCCCTGCCGTCGTATTGTAAAGTACGGCCTACAGGGATATGCGGTGCTGGAGTGGGGCCAACCGGTACTTGCGCTTCTGCGCAAGCTCTGTTGTATGTTGCAGCTAGTATAGCTGCTTGTTGGTCATACCAGGTATGAAGGTTCATGCCTGGAGGTATCACAGGAGCGTACTGTGATAAATCGTGTCCGAACGTAAGGGATGCACCCCCTTGCGTTGATGTGCCAATATGTTCAACATTTGGGGCTTGAGGAGCAGTCCCCGTAGGCCCTGTGTTTGTGGGGTTTAGATTATCCCCGGTAGTGTTGTTTTGACGATCAGACATGATCTTTGGAGAGTGGGATGGTTGGAAAAAGTGCTAAGAGTAGCGGTGGGCGCCAATGATGAAACAATGGTTAACCAGGCGGGTTAACTCACTGGTCTCGTCAAGAGGGTTAATCCCTTCTTTCCGAGGATCGCTGGCTGGATCGTCTGGTGGTGGTTGGTTTCCTGCAGAAGGAAACAAGCCGTGACTCGTAACAAGGAGGATGGGGTGGGGGGTACTCCTTGTTGCCACTCTCCGGCGTGAGAATCAGTAATTTGCTTGGGAAGCAAAGTGTGATAGTAGTAGTAGTGAGAGAGTTGAGAAGTGATACCTCAAACCTGGTTTGGGGTCGGTATTTATAGCCGAGGAGTGAAGGAGGGTAGTTGAGTAGCTGGTCTGACATCGCACAACTGCTTGCAGGTTTGTCAGACCTGTCGGTTGCGGAGGTGATGCCACGTCCTGCTGTGATGTCAGACTATTGTACATGTGTAGGTCAGTGGGTGACTGTTCTCAGTACCACTTGTACTGTGGTGTCAGACCCACTTGCCTTGTAGACAGGATGCGGTGCTAGGCCGCATCGCTGCCCGCGGTTATTGATGTTGTTCCCGCGTTGGTTGTTCCATCCATGATTTATGCGGGATGCGGTGCCATGCCGCATCGCCGCTTAGTGACTGTTACTGTTGTCCAGATCCCTTGCCGTGACGAAAATGTTCATAGGATGCGGTGCCGGGCCGCATCGCTATGCGTAACATTGGTTTCCGTCTTTAAGGTAAGTCTTCTCATCACTGGACAGATTGGACCGCTGTGTTCGCGCGTGCCGACGCGGACACAGGTGAGTTATAGCTTGGTGGGGGTTTTTTGATGAGGGTAATGGTCACTCGCGGTCATATTGACGCGAGATCTGGGACCATACCCCTTCAAATACTTATCCCTGAAAGAAAAAAAAACCAAGTGGATGCCCCACCCACCTCCACCAATAGTAAAGGGGAACTATTCCCGCCGGTGGTGGCCTTTTGGTTTTGTACTAGTTTTTGTCCCGCCTGCGTTGCGGGGCAATAAGCCAATATTTCTCTCGCATAACATGTATGT
The DNA here is from genome assembly GCA_030545235.1 of Helianthus tuberosus. Lineage (NCBI taxonomy): Eukaryota > Viridiplantae > Streptophyta > Magnoliopsida > Asterales > Asteraceae > Helianthus > Helianthus tuberosus. Next base: position 27,493 of record JARYGA010037865.1, on the reverse strand, counting down.
CTGTATTTCAGTTACTTGTACATACTACTCATAACACGATCAAAAAAAAATTACATCGAGTCAACCAATTAAAACAAAAACACTACTATACTTTTACTAAAAAAAATTTAAAACGATTGAAAGACTACAATTTTAAACAGGGAGCAAAATTGTAATTTTTCAAAACAAATGAGCATGTACCAGGCATGCATGGACGAATAAAAATTACACTTATGCCCGCCCGCGTTGCGCGGCGTTAAATTGAATATTTCTTAGTTGCATAACATGTATGCATGTATTTAGTTTACTTGTACATACTACTTATAACACGATCTAAAAAAATACATCGAGACAACCAATTAAACCAAAACACTACCATAGTTTTGCTAAAAAAATTAAAACGATAACAGGTCTGTAATTTTGAGCTGGGGTAAAATACTAATTTGTCAGTACCAATGAGCGAGTGTTAGACAAGTGCTTGACACAATAAAAGTTAAATTGAGTTAACAAAGCAAAATAAAACACTACTATAGTTTTGTAAAAAAAAAAGGTAAAATGATGGCAAGATCACAATTTTTAACCGGGGGAGAAATCGTAATTTTGAAAATGAGAACAAAATCATAATTTTGAACAGAGGGCAAAGTCGTAATTATATTTTGAATTTGGGGCGAAAGGTGGATGAAAGTGGTTGTACATGAATTAATAAAAATGTGACTTGAGTTTGTTTTGTTCTCTCAAATTTCTTCTCTTGAGTTTGAAAGGTAATAGGTACATATTTATTTGGGTGGCGGCGCAACTTATTGCCCGACTACCTGCCATTGCTTTGTAATTGCCCTTTTTCGTGTGGAATGATATCGAAATATTGATCAAATTTATAACATGTAATAAAAAAATAGTAGTCAAATATGTTTTTACCTCATCTTGATGCTGATCGAGTTCCAGTCTAGAGTATATGGTTAGAATGGCCGAGGTGAGTATTAATTTATGTAACTGAATGAATACAAAAGAAAGGGCCAGCCCTTTATATACAAGAAAAAGATACACTAAGGCCCTTAAAGAATAAATGAATACATAAACTAAATCACAATAATAAATGATATCAATTGACATCCCCCCTCAAGCGGAACGGTGGCGGACCAAGACGAAGCATCTGACGGAAGTTGATAAACTGGGGCGTTGGAAGACTCTTGGTGAATATGTCAGCCACTTGAAGCTTGATAGGAACAAATTTGGTTGCCAATCTTCCAGAAGACACTAGTTCTTGTAAGAAATGATAGTCAAGGTCAATGTGCTTAGCACGTTTGTGAGATACCGGATTTTGCGTAAGAAAAAGAGCACTTTGATTATCACACAGGATGGTTGGACGGTCTGGGGGTAGCGCATGAAGCTCCTGTAACAGATGTGTTATCCAAACAATTTCAGCGGCAGTGTTTGCCATGGCCCTGTATTCAGACTCACAACTTGACCGGGAAACAATGGGTTGCTTTTTGGCACTCCAAGAGATCAGATTGCCCCCTAAGAAGATAGAATACCCATAAGTAGAGCGGCGTGTTTCCAAACATCGGGCCCAGTCAGCATCAGAGAAACCAATGAGAGATGTATGAGTGGGACGGCTATAGTGCAAACCGAAAGCTATGGTACCCTTAACATAACGAAGAATTCTCTTGACCTCCTGATAATGCGTGACTGTTGGAGCATGTAAAAACTGGCTCACTTGATTAACTGCATATGAGATGTCAGGCCTAGTGATCGTCAAGTACTGGAGGGCACCCACAATAGATCGATAGAGCGTGGGATCCGAAAAAGACTCACATGTAGAAACAAAAGAAACATTCAAGCTCAAAGGTGTTGGAGCTGGTTTAGCATCCAACATCTTTGCACGGGTCAAAATATCTAACGTATACTTAGATTGATTCAAAAAAATACCATTTGGTGTGTAGGTAACCTCCAATCCAAGAAAGTAGTTGAGTTCCCCCAAATCTTTTATGGCAAATTCGTTGTTTAGTTTGGTAATGAAGGACAAGAGGGTATCGGGTTGGTTTCCAGTTAGAATGATGTCATCCACGTAAACAAGGAGGTACATAATACAAGACCCTTGTTTAAAGATGAATAAGGAGGGGTCGGCACGACTACACAGGAAACCAATGTTGAGAAGAAACGAGCTGAGACGATGAAACCAAGCCCGAGGGGCTTGTTTGAGACCATAAATGGCTTTTTTAAGTTTACACACATGATTGGGAAACTTAGGATCAATAAAGCCCGGAGGTTGCTCCATAAACACACATTCGTTGAGATGACCATGTAAGAAAGCATTGTTTACATCAAGTTGATGTAGTTTCCACCCATGTATAATGGCTAAAGTTAAGACAGTACGAACAGTAGTGGCCTTAACAACGGGACTAAATGTATGAAAATAATCTTGTCCCGGAATTTGACTGAACCCTTGCGCCACAAGACGGGCTTTGTGACGCTCAATAGAACCATCAGAATGAAACTTGGTTCGATACAACCACTTGGAACCAACAACATTGTAGTTGGATGGGCGCGGAATAAGAGTCCAAGTTTGAATACGATGAAGGGCATCAAGTTCAGTTTGCATCGCCCGAACCCATTTTACATCCTTTGAAGCAGTTTGATACGTTTTAGGATTAGAAGAGGCAAATAAGGCATGGTGTAAAGGGATGTTTCGGGTGTGAGATAAATTTGCACGATGTCGAATTTTAAAAATCCCGGCTTTCGCCCTGGTGGTCATGGGGTGCGTGGGTAGAGGTGGCGATGGTGGTGGGGAAGGGCTGGTGGTGGTATTGTCTGTGGGGAAGGGTGTATCGGATGAGCTGGTGTTATCGGGTGACGGGGAGGTAGGATTAGTTTGTGGTTGAGAGGAGGAGGTTGGGCTCGATATAGGAGTGGGTGGCGGGTGAAGATCAGTTTGGGAAGGAGAATCTGGTGTTGGGTGTAAATCAGGTGTGGGTTGCAAAAAAACAGGAATGGGAGTGTCAGGTTGTGGCATGGGATTAGTGGTAGGTGTAGATGTGGTACAGGGTGTTTTAGGGGAGGAATGATTTGGAACAGTAGGTAATGGAGGATGGGAGGTGTCTAAAAAAGTGGATAATTCAAGTGTTGAAATTGGGTTGGCTTGGGATAATTTGTCATAAGGAAAGTGTGTCTCATCGAATCGAGCATGCCGAGATATATAGATGCGAGATGTGGATGGATCAAGGCATCGGTAGCCTTTATATTTGAAGCAATATCCAAGAAAAATACACGGTATACTCCGCGGTGCAAGTTTGTGGGGAGTATAATCTCTTAAGTAAGGGTACACCCGACACCCAAAGGCACGAAGGGAAGCATATGTGGGTGATTGTTTATATAAAATTTCAAAGGGAGATTTTTCTCCAAGGATAGTAGTAGGCAAGCGGTTAATCAAATATACCGCCAAGGAGAAAGCCTCGACCCAATAAATTGAGGGCAATTTAGCATTGAACAACATAGCTAATCCAGTTTCAACAATGTGTCGATGTTTCCTTTCAACCCTTCCATTTTGTTGTGGTGTGTGGGGACACGACATGCGATGAAGTGTTCCATTATTTTCGAATAATAGTCGCACCCTATGGTTGGTAAATTCAGTTCCCCCATCGCTTTGAAATATTTTTATTTTCGTGGAAAACTGCGTTTGAACAAAGGAAACAAAGACAGATAACACATTATAAAAATCAGACTTGGCACACATAGGGTATAGCCAAGTAAAGCGAGAAAAGTCATCAATGAAGGCCGCATAATATAAAAAGTTATCAACAGATTTAATCGGGGATGGCCCCCATAAGTCACAATGTATTAATTCAAGTGGTGCCGATGCACGTTTATTATTGGAATCAAAAGGCAACCGTTTGGATTTTGCGAGTTCACACGGGGAGCAAAGCCCCGGTTTAGGTAATATGGAAGTAAAAGACAAATGTCCATGTTTTTTTAATATATTAATAGTAGTAAAATTTACATGCCCAAGACGGGCATGCCATATTTCATAAGAGGCTTTCGGACAGGTGGAGGAGGAAACTAGAGCTTCATGTGTGTTATGGAGCACATATAAACCATCTTTACGGCAACCCCGGGCTAGGACTTGCTTGGTTAGCCGATCCTGAATGTAAAAGTAAGGATGTGAGAACAAAACATCAACAAAATTATCCTCAGTTAACTTGCTTACCGAGAGGAGATTTTTTGTGATATGAGGTACAACCAGCACATTTTTTAAATTAAGGCAACCAAGTAATTTAGTATCACCAACATGAGATACAGGAAGAGAATGTCCATTACCAAAAAATACTCTTTTGTTACCATGAGTTGGAGTGGGATTAGTCACACCAACATTATTAGGAAGCATATGATCGGACGCACCTGTGTCACAAGTCCAATCGGGTTCATTCACATTGCATTGCGCATGAAAAGCACTTGCAAGATGGTCCTCGGATGGTGTGGACGAAGTGGCAAAGGTAGCAAGTTTGGGACATTGAGTGGCATAATGTCCCGGAGTGCGACAAAGTTGGCATGTCGGGGGTCGGCGAGTATTGTTCTGATTTTGATTGTGCCGAAAGTTGAATGGACCAGGAGAGCGGGGCTGTCGACTTTTATTGTTCCGATAATTATTGGGCCGCGACTTGGCTGGGCCGAAACCTGAGCCGCGAGTAGGCTGGGAGCCATGGGCAGGACTGGACTGATTTGCTCCTTGTTGTTGAGATGAGGCTGAGAAGGCAGCCGCATGTGATTGCAGTCCATGTAAGGCTTTAACAAACAACTCGTGACTTTCGGCGCGAGCAAGTAAATCAGAAAAGGCTGGTAACGGGCGAATGGATCGAACCGTGGTAGAGAATGTTTCAAATGTTGGGCCAAGGCCACATAAAAACCAATGAATCTGGTCCATGGGCTCAACCGCATGACCGATGGCGCTTAGTTGGTCACAAATGGATTTGAAGGTGCGACCGAATTTAGAAACCGATTTATCTCCCTTTTTGGTTAGTCGAAGAGTGTCACGTAAATTTTGGACACGTTCAACGGATGCATTACAAAACGCGGCTTCAAGAGCAAGCCATATTTCCCTAGCCGAGGTAAGTCCAACAATCACCGAAAGGGCTTCTTCGGTGAGAGAAGCATTAAGAAGGATTAGAGTTTTTTGTTCATTTTGCACCCATTCCGAAAATTCAGGATTGTCAACCACTTTATCATTTGATGAAATAGTTTTTGGAGGAATGGTAGAGGTTCCATCCACATGGGGTAGGAGTTGTTGAAGGGAGAGGAGTGGTAGCATCTGGATGCGCCAATATAGGTAATTGGATGAGTTAAGTTTGAGGGCAATCATGGGAGTGAAGTTTGTCATGGGAATGGGGTTTGAAGAGGATGATGCAGCCATTTGTGCAATAAGAAACAAAGAACAGAAGATGAAAAAAGGAAGAGGGAAGGTAGACGATGGGAAAGGAAGGAGAAAGGAATAGGCAGGAAGTGGAAGGCCAAGGAGGAGGGAACTCAAGCACTTTCTTTAAAGGCTGATACCATGTTAATTTATGTAACTGAATGGATACAAAAGAAAGGGCCAGCCCTATATATACAAGAAAAAGATACACTAAGGCCCTTAAAGAATAAATAAATACATAAACTAAATCACAATAATAAATGATATCAATTGACAGTGAGATTTTATACTTCACGAATTTAGAGAGGCAGAGGGTTAAGAGTTTAATGTAGGTGATGGTGTTAAACTTCTGCTTAATAGTCCCTATATATACACTCAAGAGAAACTCTAATTAGATAGTAAGGGTAATTACGTGCATCAAATAATTACTAATTATACATGTGAGGGTATTAAAGTCAAAAATCAATTATTTAGATAATTGATAATTTAAGCCATATAAAATAAAATGTGTCTTATAAGTTAGTTTCATTTGTATCGGATCTCACCTCCTACCCCTAAATATTGGTTTAAGGAGGAAATAGGCAATAATATATAGTACTTGGAAAATGTAGATTTTTTTCTTGGTTCGTAGAAATGAAGAAAGTATGCGAGTCGTAATATTGATGCGAGACTGTGATAACATTTGTGATTATTAAGTTAAATTGCCTTATTTGACTTTAGGTGAGAAAATATCATGGGATATGATTTGTTAATCGAAAGCTGAATTTTGACAAAATTCATTATTTATTTATACAGGCAACTTCTAGAAAGTCTGACGCTTGTAATGATTATGTTTTCATTGTTTGCCAACCATGTTATGAATAGGCACAAACTATTTACAAATAGCCAACCCAAAAAGGGGTTTTTTGTTTTATATGCGCACCCTGTAGTGGTGAGCTGTGGTCAAAGTGCGACGTTTTGGTCCCGTTAACCAGACAAAAGACTGACGGGTGTCTGACGGGTCTGTTGACCGGACCAAAACGCCGAGCTTTGGCCGCGTTTTGGTCCTGTCAACCAGACAAAAGACTGACTGGGTGTCTAGTTGACTCGGCGTTTTGGTCCGGTCAACAGACCCGTCAGTCTTTTGTCTAGTTGACCGGACCAAACCGCCGCTCTTTGGCCACAGCTCGACACTGCAGAGTGTGCATATAAGACAAAAAATGTCTTTTTGGTGTGCAAATAGCTTATTGGGTGTGCCAATAGGTACACCCGAATATTAGACAACTAGTTTTTGTCCCGTTCGCGTTGCGGGGCACTAAGCCATTCGTATTTCGGTTATTTATACATACTACTTATAGCACGATCTCAAAAAAATTACATTGAGTCAACCAATTAAAACAAAACACTACCATAATTTTGTTAAAAAAAACTAAACGTTGGAAAGACTATAATTTTAAACTGTGGGCAAAATTGTAACTTTTCTGGATAAATGAGTTTGTGTCAGGCAGCCGCCTGACACGAATAAAAATTATACTGAGTCAACCAATTAAAACAAAACGCTACCATAGTTTTGTCACAAAAAAAGCCTGGCACGAATAAAAATTACATTGATTCAACCAATTAAAATAAAACACTACCATAGTTTTGTCAAAAAAAAAAAAAAAAAAAAAACTAAAACGATGGCACAACTGTAATTTTACACTTGGGCAAAATCGTAATTCGACAGGAAAGAAAACTATGGCAAGACGATAAATTTGAATTTACGGCAAAATTGTAATTTGACTGAAAGGAAAAAACAACATATTTGTAAAACCGTAAATTTAAAGGGGTCAAAATCGTAATTTAACTAAAATAATGAAAAATACTTATACCTGAAAGAAAAAAAGAAAACCAAGTGGATGCCCCACCCACCTCCACCAATAGTAAAGGGGAACTATTCCCGCCGGTGGTGGCCTTTTGGTTTTGTACTAGTTTTTGCCCCGCCTGCGTTGCGGGGCAATAAGCCAATATTTCTCTCGCATAACATGTATGTCTGTATTTCAGTTACTTGTACATACTACTCATAACATGATCTAAAAAAAATTACATCGAGTCAACCAATTAGAACAAAAACACTACTATACTTTTACTAAAAAAAATTAAAACGATTGAAAGACTACAATTTTAAACAGGGAGCAAAATTGTAATTTTTCAAAACAAATGAGCATGTACTAGGCATGCATGGACGAATAAAAATTACACTTATGCCCGCCCGCGTTGCGCGGCGTTAAATTGAATATTTCTTAGTTTCATAACATGTATGCATGTATTTAGTTTACTTGTACATACTACTTATAACACGATCTAAAAAAATACATCGAGACAACCAATTAAACCAAAACACTACCATAGTTTTGCTAAAAAAATTAAAACGATGACAGGTCTGTAATTTTGAGCTGGGGTAAAATACTAATTTGTCAGTACCAATGAGCGAGTGTTAGACAAGTGCTTGACACAATAAAAGTTAAATTGAGTTAACAAAGCAAAATAAAACACTACTATAGTTTTGTAAAAAAAAGGTAAAATGATGGCAAGATCACAATTTTTAACCGGGGGAGAAATCGTAATTTTGAAAATGAGAACAAAATCATAATTTTGAACAGAGGGCAAAGTCGTAATTATATTTTGAATTGGGGGCGAAATCATAAATCTAAACTGAGGGCGGAATCATAATTTTGAGCTAGCGGGAAAACATAATTTTATTTTGACATGTGGGCGAAAACGTAATTTTGAGATAGGGGCAAATACATAATTTAATTTTAAACTGAGGGGTAAAATTGTAATTTTAAACGGAGGGCGAAACCGTAATTTTTAACTGGGAATAAAATAAAAATGGGTTTTTGAACTGAGGGCAAAAGCGTAATTTTGAGCTAGGGGCAAAATTATAATTTTATTTTGAACTGGGGGTAAAAATGTAATTTTAAGCGAAGGACGAAACCGTAATTTTAAACTGGAAATAAAATTAAATTAAAAATAAGTTGTTCCAATAGGGAAGTGCCAAGCTGCCTGGCACTATTCCCTGAACTTCAAATTGTATATGTAGGAAATGTGTTACCATAGCACCCCACACGCATATCCAATTCCACATCAACGTGTTGGCGCCCAACACACCACAACATGGTGGCGCGGTGCACAAGCCCTGGGGCGAACCACGGCGTTGAGGGGAAGATGGAAGATTAAATATATTATGGTATAATATTTAATCTAGTAGCCATTATAATCATTTACATTATATGGATCAAAATATATAACAACCTATTAAATAATTAGTTGGTAATTGTTGATGGGCCTAATTACCCTTATTAACTAATTAGGGTTTCCTCCTGGGTGCATATATAAGGAGAATAATGTGGAGGTTAAAGGGTTAGACAATTACACAAACCCTAATAACACATAACATCAATCTCGCCTCTCTCTCCCAATCGAACACCCTATTCGGTTTCTTCATCACCATCATTAGATTGCACCCTAAGGAGGAACCAGATCAAGCTGACAATCATGTCAAACACTACTGCTGGCCTGTCTGATGCAATCAAAGGTATGTTTTCATGTTTTACATTATGTTCAAAACAGAACTGAACCAACATGTGGTATCAGGGCGTATGTTGATTAGTCAGTTCTGTTTTGTATCCGAAATTTGGTATAAAAACTAGAAAATAGTTTTGAAAACCCAATAAAATTCCGTTCTTGCCATCCGAAATCCTCATTACAGATGATTTCGGATGATTACGGATCTGGGTTTCATCATCTCGAATGCATCTCGGATCATTACGGATCATCTCTGATCATTACGGGTCATTTCGGATCATTACGGATGATTTCGGATCTGGGGTTCATCACATGTTCATAAGAAAATTCGAAAATTCCTTAAGTTTTGGAATGAATTTGGATTATTGGGTGTTTTCCTGTTTTTGATCTAATTTTATCTACTTAACAATTTTTCGAAATCTGTTAATTTTATTAATGGATATAATTTTTGAAATAAACAGATAAATATAACTAACTTTTAAACAGGAAACATAATCCCATAATCCCAAAATTTCGGATTTTGAACCTTATCAATTAATAACTGCTTAAATTAAGGATTTTATGGCTTGAGTAACACATTTCGGATGAACATTCCGGATGCACATCTGTTCGTCCATCACGGATCAATAACTGTCTGATCATTCCGGATGAACATTCCGGATGAACTTATGTTCGTCCATCACGGATCAATAACTGCCTAATCATTACGGACCATTTCGGACTAAGCATCACCATTTCGGATGAATCTCAGACTAAGCATCATCATCCGAAATCATCTGAAATCATCCGAAATGACTCGACTTACGCGTCTTGGACACATTCGAAATCATCCATTTCGGATAGTCCGAAATGATTCGAAATCATTCATTTCGGATGAATCCAAGACATGATTTATTCGGAATCATGAGTGTTCATAACCAAGACTTATCCGAAATCCCATTACTTTATTAAGCAGTTAATATGAACTAAAATTTAGCTCGGAGCTCCGCCCCGAACCCCGTGCGGGGGCACGCTGTTCCCCTGCACCCCCTAGCGAACTCACCGCGGAGTTCGATCCGCGCTAACAGGTAGTTTGCTATTAAATGATTGGTTTTGTAAATACTTAGTTAATTAGTAAGGATCAAATAATGTTTTACAAAACCAAAATGGCTTTACTTGAATGAGCTTCTGATGTATCATTTCTGGCCAAAGCTGATTTGATACATCTACTTATCGTTCAAGTATTACGAAAGCTATGTTAAGTGTGTATCATAAACATGAATATCTTAATATCTGGCCAAAGCTGATTTAATTCCTTCATAGATGACATACTTAACAAGTGCATAACTAAAGTGATTGTCTCAATTTCTGGTCAAAGCTGATTTGTTACAACCACTTTGCACACATGCTTAAATGATTACACTTCTGGCCAAAGCTGATTTGACTTCGTTTAAGTAGAACTTTAAATAAGTCTATTATTTTGATGTTAGTAATAGACATATCACAACCTCTTCACATAATGATCCTTCATTATTTTTTTATGATTATTTCGTCTGCCTTATTTTAAGTACCCATAACTTTTCTCACTATAACTTTCTTCTATAAATCAATATCTCACCCACTATAATTCTTAAACCTAAAATGTTTTGCTTTATTTAAAGTTTCTATAAGAATTAGCTCTTAAATTAAATCCTTGATTATCTCTTAAGACACGATAATCCTACTGCTCTCTTCTGGTAAAGGTACTACAGAAGATAATTAGAGCATGATGAACAGGACAAATCGAACATGATGACTCTTATGATAATCAAGATCTCTCTAACATAAATGCTATCACTAAGGTTATTCCAGATTAAGTTTTTCCTAAGACTAATCTATTATGTGTAGTTTAATCACAAGAACTCCTAAGATGCATGCCTTCATTTAAATTCTAAACTATCAAGTTAAGTGGTATATGTGAATACATTATAATGTACAATACCATGACCCATAAAGTTAAGGGCTTACGCATGGAAATAAGTACAATTTTCCAGTACATAACATACTTAGATTTTCACTTGTACAATTTGATGCCTTATAAATCAACTATAACGCTCAAAAGTACCAAAGTATAATGAGTGTGCTGATGAGCAACATATGTACAAAGAAATAAATATTAGAAACTGGAAAATAAGTTGGTACTCACCTTACAACCACTTAAAACTTTAAAAGAGGATTGTTCTAAGGCCCATAGACAAATTACAAGTAAAAATTCCAACTCTAAGGTTCTTCAAGGGAAAATCTCACTGCATAATTATGCCATTAGACTAGGCATAAGCAACGAGACTATCTATTATATAGAAGAACAGTTGGATAAGTTAATTAGGTAGTCACTTCCTAATGATATCTAAGTCTGCTAATTTTTAAATATTCCTATTAACACATGATTAGTTGACTCTAGTTCTAAACGTTTCCTTACCAGAAGTCAAACAAATAATTAACATGAGAGTTAGTGACAAAATTAAATGTTAAGGCTATAAGAACCATAATAAGAAGTCTTCTAACAACGCTTTTCGATACCTTATATATTCTGAAGATTAATCAGAATATAGTATCATAATTAAGCAAAGTTATGAACGTTGTGAGGTTTGCATAGTCAACATAAAGTCACACTTACCTTAAACTCTCATCTTATTTGTTCTAAATATCTGGATTGAAACATTACTAAGATGGAACTAGATGATACCTTACACTTTCACAACTTTTGTCATCATGCAAATGAGAATTTGACAAAAGGAAAATGAGACTTATAAATTTCATCCATTATAACTGAAATTCATGAGAAATCATGACATGGTTAATGAGGATGATTTTTTATCTAATCTCATTCTAAGTGATTTTAAATCATGACATTAAAGCCCTAAAATATGACTTGGCTTAAGGAATAAGTATGGGTCCATCATAAGTCATTCATTGACATTCGTGGAACTTATTCCAAATGGAATATTCAGACATAATTCATTTATCATTTGAAAGACTATCAACCTGTATCTAAATTTTGTCGCATATGGCCCACGGTCTTAGAAGAAATCTATTCATATATATATATATATATATATATATATATATATATACACTTAATAAGATTTCTATTAAATATGTCCCTAAAGTTTCTTTAGATATCTGGACATTAAAGAAATCAAATAAAGTCTAACGTATATGTGATAGGTTCCCACGTCACGTAGCTCATTGAAACTTTTCTTGTAGCATTCTAGAGATATTAAAGATCAGTGGGAGCATTAAGTGTTTTAAAACAACTTGCAATAGTTGCAAGAGGTGGGGAGTGAAAATTTTACATTACCTTAATTTGCACCTCTTGTACAAGACACCGCTCCATCACGACAATGTTCTATCAAAACTTATCTCCTTAAATCTAATGCTACTCTTACAAAAGTTTCATTGTTGCCTAATTGTGGGCGCACTTAGATTTCTTACCTAAACTAACATAATCCTCAACAAGAGAAACTACAACGACTAACGTCATTAACTCGTTTCTCTATTAGAATTTGTTGGTCGTTACATATTGACCCTAAGCATACTGAGTTCCTAAAGATTTCTAAGGTTAGTGGGAGCAGTCAAAGTCCTTATCATGATTTGCAAGGAATACAAGAGGCGGGGGGAAGAGTGTCATTAAATTTCACTCCGAATTTAACTCCGATTACACCTCTTGTACACCATACTGTACCAACTCTTACAAACTTAGAATCCTGAAAACGATAGCAACCTAACCAAGAGCTAATCCATAAAACTGAAACTTCTAATAAACCCAATAATCAACTCAGGAGGTCATCTAGGTTTAAAAGCCTACTAACTTTGATGATTACATAACCTCCCTAATTGAAGTTGAAATGGATTTTGGAAAAGTTTACTGATCATATCTCTTCAAATTAAGCCATTAGCGTCTGTGACAACCCGTGATTTACGGCTCTTAATTACGTAATTAACAGGCGATTAACGCGACAATAAATAGTGTTTACAGCACGGATTAACTTAATTAGGCCTTTGGAGTGCCTGGGAACGTTTATCCGACTTTACAATGCGCGAACGGTGGTTTACAGAGAAACCTGTGAAACGTTAAACGGCAACGGATTGAAACCGAACAGGATACTGACAACGCCGACAAATATTAAATTTTTAAGATATATATTAGCTTCGTAATAAAATTTTTGTGACTAAGTCGAAACCGGATAGAAAAACGGATTAAAGACGGCAACGATACAGTTTTTCGCGATTATTACCGTGATCGACGAACGGGCGTGCAAACAACGACTACCGACCGTATTTTTGTGTATTTAATTTTTTTTTTACGTTAAACGGAGTTCTGGTTTTGACAACGGGTCTCGTAGGAATTACGGGCCGCTTACGCACGAGATGGGCTTGTGGGCCCTGGGCCCAAGCCTAAACCTAAACATAATATTTTAGATCTCTACTACAAGATCTTTTCTTGTAGATCCTTCCAATAATCCCATCAAGATCTAAATAAAATCTATATAAGATTAGAAAATCTTTCCAAAATCTTTTGACATACTACAAAATCTGTACAAAATATTTCCAAGATCATATTAGATCTCATCCACATTTATAAAAGGGACTACCCCCCTTTATTATTGAGCAGGCAAGTAACCACACCACATTTTTTTTTCTTTACCTCTCTCTCTCGAATACATGAGCAGACAAACACAAGTTCACCATTTTTCCCCCTCATTCCTCTCTTGATCTCACTCAACACAAAGCCAAACACCCCCACCCCCTTCTCGGTGACACCCACCTGTTTTACCCCCCCCCCCTTCTGTTCATCGGCCAACCACCACCATCTTTTGGTGGTGGCGGACTTCAGCAGCCGCAGCAGCACCACCACAGGCGGCGGCACTGTGGTGGGTGGTGCCGGTCGGTACTTCAAGCGAGAGAGAGAGAGAGAGAGAGAAAGCCGGAGATAGGAGCGGCACCGCCGCTCACAGCGGCTGCGGCGGCGGCGGAGATGATGAGACGACGAGGACGATTGTCTCCGCATTCCCCCCCTACCTAACTAATGACGAATACGCTATGTTCGACATTCCATGGTAATGTCACCTAACAATTGGTCGTCACACGAAACCCCAGGTAAAGTCCTCAAATTTCTTTTATTGAAATTTTGAATTTCACACTTACTGAGTAGATTTTCGTATCTCTACTCCTCTTAATGGTCATTGTATCACGATCATTTCTTTACAAGTTACATACATGGTTTTTCGTTGTAACCATGCCTAAAGTTTTCTTGTCAATACATATATTTATTGTCGGATTGCGCTAAAACCAAGTTCGATTGTTTGAACTTCTGCATTACACATACTCAATTCAAGATACCATATGATGTATTGAAGACATCATATTCAAATTCGTTTTAACAAGAGTTTCATTTGTTCCGAGTCGTAGTAGACTTGTTTGGTCTACGACTCCAATAAGTCATTTGTTGATTTCGACACCTTGTGGTGGTGTATTCATTAACTTGAAGCTTGCGCTAAACTCGTTTACGCGTCTCATGCACGGATTTAATTATTTCTTTATTAATTTGTTTTAAATCCGCTTTGAATTATCATATTAAAGCAGTCTTAACACAATCATGTGTTAAGACAATGGTACACAAATTCATTTCATATTCCGGTGTACCTCATAACGGTTCTTTCAACATCGATCGAATGCTTTGCGACATTCATTGCTTCTTCACCTTCGATCGAAAACATTATTTCTTTGATGTTCAAATTTCAATTGAAAATGCTATGATGTCATTTGAAACAAACTTTCGGATTCACCTTATTACGCTTTCATTTGACTTCAAACACGGTGGATTTGTTTGATCACCGCTATTATTGGATTATTTAAATCACTACAACCCTTGTGGTGTCAGTACAAACTTGTAGCTTGGGCTAATTATGATTGAGCGTTTTATGCAAAACACAGGTGATACTTGTTCGATCACCTCTATTATTAAATTGTTTCATTCATTGCGACACCTTGTGGCGTCGGTATGACTTGCAGCTTGCGCTGATCACGATCGAACGTTTCATGCAAACTATTACATTTGAGATTGTTGATTCTAAGTTCATCCAGTGGATGTTATTGCTTCTAGAACTCATTTACATGTTATAAACGTTCATATGGAATTCGATTGGTCGAAGTTCCTATTCATTATTGGATCCTTGTTAACTTAGTCACATCAGTGACTGTACCTATACGTCTTGTTTCCTTTGACATCGATTTGCTGAAACACATTTATTGTAAACCATTGGGTTCTTATCATTGAGGAATGTCATTAAATTCACATGATTCGAATAAGTCTTGTTTCGATTACGCGGTCATTCACTTTGTTATTATTCGGACTTACCTGCGAACAACACAATTCTGAGGAGATAACATAGTCTAAATTTCGAGGACGAAATTTCTGTAACAGGGGGAGAATGTGACAACCCGTGATTTACGGCTCTTAATTACGTAATTAACAGGCGATTAACGCGACAATAAATAGTGTTTACAGCACGGATTAACTTAATTAGGCCTTTGGAGTGCCTGGGAACGTTTATCCGACTTTACAATGCGCGAACGGTGGTTTACAGAGAAACCTGTGAAACGTTAAACGGCAACGGATTGAAACCGAACAGGATACTGACAACGCCGACAAATATTAAAATTTTACGATATATATTAGCTTCGTAATAAAATTTTTGTGACTACAGTCGAAACCGGATAGAAAAACGGATTAAAGACGGCAACGATACAGTTTTTCGCGATTATTACCGTGATCGACGAACGGGCGTGCAAACAACGACTACCGACCGTATTTTTGTGTATTGAAATTTTTTTTTGACGTTAAACGGAGTTCTGGTTTTGACAACGGGTCTCGTAGGAATTACGGGCCGCTTACGCACGAGATGGGCTTGTGGGCCCTGGGCCCAAGCCTAAACCTATACATAATATTCTAGATCTCTTCTACAAGATATTTTCTTGTAGATCCTTCCAATAATCCCATCAAGATCTAAATAAAATCTATATAAGATTAGAAAATCTTTCCAAAATCTTTTGACATACTACAAAATCTGTACAAAATATTTCCAAGATCATATTAGATCTCACCCACATTTATAAAAGGGACTACCCCCCTTTATTATTGAGCAGGCAAGTAACCACACCACATTTTTTTTTTCTTTACCTCTCTCTCTCGAATACATGAGCAGACAAACACAAGTTCACCATTTTTCCCCCTCATTCCTCTCTTGATCTCACTCAACACAAAGCCAAACACCCCCACCCCCTTCTCGGTGACACCCACCTGTTTTACCCCCCCCCCCCCTCTTCTGTTCATCGGCCAACCACCACCATCTTTTGGTGGTGGCGGACTTCAGCAGCAGCACCACCACCACCACAGGCGGCGGCGCTGTGGTGGGTGGTGCCGGTCGGTACTTCAAGCGAGAGAGAGAGAGAGAAAGCCGGAGATAGGAGCGGCACCGCCGCTCACAGCGGCGGCGGCGGAGATGATGAGACGATGAGGGCGATGGTGTGATGATGATGCTGGCGAGTCGGTGAAGGCTCCGTCGGCGGCAGATGAGTCCCGGCAACAGGTTTCAACCTCCGGTAAGTGACTCGATCTCATTTCAGTTTAGGGCTCATGTTAACGGGTTTGGGGTTTTGGCTCAGCCGGTTCGTGTGGTGGTTCAAAATTTTGGTTCGGTTCGAGTTGCAGGTTCGAGTTTTGGTTTGGTTGGTTTTGGCTCGGGTTACAAACTTGGTTTTGGTTCAAGAGGTGATTCAGTTCGAGACGGGTTTTGGGTGACGTCTCGGTTCGGGTTCGAGTCTCGGGTCAGACACAGTCGGGTCAGGATTGAGGTCAGCGGGTTCAAGCTTTGGTTTATCGGGTCAACAGGTTCGGTTTGGTCAGGCGGTTCAGTTGACTCAGTCACCGAGTCAACTCAGTGACTCGGTTAACTCAGCTTACGGGTCAACTCGGTCCGGGTCAACAATGGTCAACAGATCAGTTCGGGTCAGATTTTGAAGCGGTTCGAGTCAACTCGGTCCAACTCGGTCAACTCAGTTGACTCAGTCAACTCAGTGAGTTGACTCGGTCAGCTCGGTTTTTGACACGAGAAGATGGTAAAGATTTTACGGCGCAATACATTTCATTATTCTTATAATTCTATTTATTTCGTGAACGAGCTCGACCGATACTTTTAGCGACTATTTACACTTTAATTTGGCATATTTGATGAAAAGCTATATATATTGCGTGAATTGATTGAATTTTGATAAAAATAGCGACAACTTGTGTTGTCGGGGCGTCCAAAAACAGAGGAAACTCTGCCCGTTTTTCGAGAAAACCCGTAAAAGCAAAACATGTTTTATTGAAAAGCGACTTTTATGAGAACCAATATAAATGTGTATATCACTTTCGACGACGCTTTATCACATACGAAAACGACAATTCTTTTATAAAATAAATATATTTTATATATTTATTTCAAGCGCCAAACAACTCATATTCTTTTATGAAATAAATATAACTATTATATTTATTTTAAACGACTTCAACGCTAAAACTCCATTAAATAAATATAAGTTTTTATATTTATTTCAAGCACCGAAACGGCATATACGTATATTTTTGGCAAATATACACAAGACGTGATATATATAATACAAGCTATTATATATTACTTTCATACGAAACGCGATATATGATACGAGTTTGTTATATGATATTTTCATAGAAATATTCTTTTATACACGTACGACTACTCGAGACGGCTAACACACCTACAACTATATATTTATATTTTTTTTATATAAATATTTATTCATTTTAAGTCTTTCGGAAACTAAGTCTTTTTCAAGACTTATTAAACTGCTACTGACATTAAACGAGACTTAACACATATAACTTAATCTTTTCCATTAAGTTAACAACTTACCGTTGAATCGTTCGATTAACGATTCGGTAGAGCTCGGTGACACGTAGACTAGTTACCGCTTTTATTTAGAAACTTATTAGATATTCCGTGTTAGGAATATTGTAGAATGCACGCTTGCGAGTCTCACTTTGGAAACGACATCACGGAGTCGTAATTAGCTAGCTTTGCACATGGAAATTCAGGGAGTTCATAACCCCACTTTTTACGGTTTTACATTTTTGTAAATGTTTTCAGGGTGGAAAGACATGCACGTTTTGCAAAAACATACAAAGTTTTGAACAAACGCAAAACTCGTATTTCTAAATCATATTACGAAGGGATTTCGAGGAACACAAATGATTTACGAAAGGTTTATACTAAACATACCGGTTTTTACAAAACAAATGCTTATTTTCGAAATGTGAATAATTTTCGGTCAGGGTGACCAGGGATTTGGTCAGGGAGACCAGGGATTTGTATACATGGTATGGTTAGCGTAAGGAGGGTTTACTACTTAGATCATGTGAGTGGGTAGGCGCAACTTGAGGCCATTAATCCTCATTGTAGGACCGAGGGACGTAAGCGGTAGATCTATCTGGGTGTAGCGAGCCCAGCCCCAGGCCCAGCAGAACGGACCTCGGGGTGACTTTGTGCCCAACGCAAAATCCGCTAGGTTTGAGTCTTCCTACTTGCACTTCACACATATCAATGGCCTTGCAAACCATTGGTGATCTCTTTTTCCTTATTTGCTACATACCAGGGACATATATACTTACGAAACTACTTGTTCATACAAATTAAATACCATGTTTTATACAAAATTCAAAGCACAGGATTATGCGGGTATGGAGTCAAAGTCAGGGTGGGCATTGACGGTTATGCGAACATTACAAATACATGGTTTTTATGAACATACTGTGTTACAAACACAACGTTTCCATATAACTTGGCAAGAAAATGACTTTTGATTCGTTTTCTCAATACTATTTCAAAAACCGCTTATTCCAAAGATTTATTTCAAATCTTTCACAACTCAAAAGATTTATTTCAAATCTTTCAGAACTCAAAAGATTTATTTCAAATCTTTTACAAACAAACTATGGACTCGCTCAACTTTATGTTGACTTTTTCGCATGTTTCTTTCTCAGGTTACAGTTCTAAGGCAAGGCACGGTTGGAATAGGAGAACCATGTGGAGTCGAGTACTTAGGGGCGTTCATTAACTAAAAGACTTAGCTTATTTTGCTTCCGCTGTGCAATGAAGATACCAGTCCAGTCACGCCAACGCTCTGATATTTCGGGGTGTGACAGCGTCAATTAATCTTCTGAATGGAATAAAACAGTTTTCTAGTAAAACTGATTTTATGTGTTCGAATAACGTTTGGGATTTGATTGAATTACCTAAGAGTGTTCACAACCAAAACCAAATCCTAATGTAAACATTAAGACACAAAGAAGCATGATTAATTGACAAAGGTTACTGATGTGGTCTAAAATATACATATTTTTATATAAATATTCCTACACTTTTGAATAGATTTAGGGTTGTTTTTTATTATATTCTACTCGTATTTGGTTCATATTTGAGGTTCAATGATTTTAAGTGGAAACGAGCTAAAATAGTGTATTCCGTATCAAAAGAAAAAAATGCCCAATTAATTTTTTTTTTTGAACGGCCGACAAAAATATTTTATTCATTGTAGCAAGACGCTACCCACCAAATTTACAAATGAAAATGCCCAATTAATTTACATTACTTAAATGTACTTGTGTCATCACAATTAAATATGATTTAAATGCTTTAATACTCATAATTTTCTACACTCACGATGACTACATAATTAATTCAATTTGTGTTGTAGGAATTAATTGCGGTGGAATTAACTGGATAACACTAAATGAATGCAAATTGGATATTGAGAATTTATTGTGTTTACATGACCCAAAGTCAAATAAAAAAAAAAGGAGCCAATTAAAAAAGAGGAAGAAGACAAAGGCAGACAAAGGGAGGTGGACTTGATTTCGAGGAGAGAGAATCTTGGTCTCAATAAGCAAAAACGGGCATTTATAGCTTTTGGAAAAGGGGGCATTGATGGTCTTTGAAAAGGGGATGGAGAGATAAATGCAAAATAACATATAAGAGACGAAGAAAAAAAAGGGGAGGATACATCCCTATTATTTTTTTCGAATGGTTTGCAAGCGGTAGGGACACAGAACAAGAAAAAAAAAGAAGCCATTATTTAGAGTGAAAAGGGGCCTCCATAATTATTCTAGATAAACAACATCAGAAGCAAAAGAGAAGAGAGGGATTTCTATTTTTTTTGGACAACATCAAATAAAAAAGGGATCCTTATTTCAACAAGGGGAGGTCGCACAAAAAGAAAAAAGATATAGAAGAGCCTGTTTGTTTTTGGCGCAAGCAAGAGGAAGAAAAAGCATTCAGTTCATATTTGAAGCATCACGGGTTTGATATTATTCTTATTATTCTAATCTTTTGTGTTGAACCCATGTTTTGTTTAATTTCTAGAACCGAGTGTGTTTTGTTTATGGATATTATGAGTAGCTAAACATTTATGCTACCTAGGTCATATTGATGAATATTTTGTGACTTATAATTTTCGGTTTTGGATAATATATTTTTGGCTTAATGTTTTGGTAAAATATCTTTGTGTTATTGATGATAATGCGTATGAATGCTACTAGTAATTGAATTGCATGATTGTTGCTTTGCGTTTCCTCTACTTTTGTTACTTTAGTAGTTTCAGATCTAGGGTTACACGTGATTTTCCATAGACTTTGTGTTAGTGGTATAATCTAGAGGTTTCTTGTCTTAGATAACCCTATAAGCAACCTTGTGAGTCTTTGAAATTAGTGTTTTGCCACTCTTGAGACCGGGAGGAGATAAAGTGTCGGTTTGTCTAGTTCTTAGGTGTTGGGTAAAGGTGAGACCGGGAGGTGAGCGAGTCATTTGGGTACCTTAGCTCAGAAAAAGCTCGCTCGATTTGGCTCGGTTTAAAAGTGAGCCGAGCCGGCTCGGCTCGGTTAGAAAGTGAGCCTAGCTCGGCTCGGCTCGTAACGAGCCGAGCTGGCTCGGTTCGGCTCGCTTTGTAGCTCGGCTCGGTTTAGCTCGAATTATTTTACTTATAATAAGTTTTAATTTTATATACATTATAATATATTACAAAAAACTGATTATTATTTACATGTATATAGGTTTGTAATTTGATATTTATGGCATATTTGAAGATTGATTACCATACTAATGAACTAATATTGTATTTTATTGAAATTAAAACTTATTTTGCGTTGTTAAACTTGATTTTGGTTTGAATTGTATTAGGTTGAACTTATTTTGAATACATTATTTTAAATTATTGAATAATATTTTAGGCTATTAAATTTTAAGAGGTATATATTAGTTTTTTTTTATAAAATCGAGCCAAACCAAGCCGAGCCGAGCTAGCTCGGTTTAAAACCAAGCCGAGCCCGAGCTTAGATTTTCAGCTCAGTTTTAAATCCGAGCCGAGCCAGCTCGGTTTACAATCGAGCCGAGCCCGAGCTTGGCCTGGCTCAGCTCGGCTCGGCTCATGAATAGCCCTAAACCGGTGATTTACACGTCCATTTTAGGATTATCCGAGAGGTGTTAGTGAGACCGGGAGGTGATCTAGCAGTCTTTAAGGTCTTCTTGAGTTAGTCGAGTTTTTAGAAACCCGGTAGCCATTCCATTATCCAATTCCGAGAGTTGTAAGTTACGGGTAGGATTCTAGACCTAGGTAGCTGTTTTCTCCTTGCATTCGAGTTTTTCTCCAGTTTCCCGAGTCTTCTACTCTGTTTGTCTGAGTTTATTTATTTGCTTTATTTAGTATTTAGTTAAAACCATTCTCTCAAACAAACAATTTTTTTGGCTAGGGCTCGATAGAGGTTTAGTATCGAGAGTCGCTAGATTGTGTCCACGGTTCGATACTCGGACTTACTTGTGATACTACTTACGACCGGTACACTTGCCGGTAGTGTGTGGTTTACGGGTTTTTCCAATTTTTAAAACTTGTTGAATTTAATTAAAACACATTTCACACATCAAGTTTTTGGCGCCGTTGCCGGGGACACAGTGCGCTTTTGAGGACGACCCGAGTCGGGGATTTAGCCATTTTACTGCTTTCTTAGATTAGTTGTTTTTATTATAAAAAAATTATAATCAATAAAAATAAAAAAAAATTATATATATAAAAAAAATAATAAAAACCAAAAAAAAAAATTTAGTTGTTTGTTTTTCTTAGGATACTTGCTAGTTCTGTGTGCCTACTTGTTTAGCTAGTTTGTTGTGATTTGTGCCATTTTATTTTATTTTATTTTATTTTTATTTTTTTTAGTATATGCACACACGTTCTTCGGGCCCACCTGACACTTCACCATTTTCTGAACCCGAACGCGAGTTTCACCGTCGTTTACGCCAGCCACATGTACTTCCTTCCGATCTTGTCTTTTCTGTAGTTATGGCTGATCGTAGGACTGTTGCTGATCACATTAGTGTTGCTCCCACCACCGTTCGCTCGAGCATCACACTTCCTGCTGTAGAGGCGAACAACTGGACCATCCCACCCACCTTGATCAACACCATTACCCATTCGGTCCAGTTCCATGGTTTACGAGACGAGGACCCACATGCTCATCTGACTAGATTCGGTAGGGTCTGCAGTACTTTCCGCCTTACGGGCGTCACTGAGGAGGCCATTCATCTTCGTTTGTTTCCATTCTCACTCACTGATCAAGCTGTCATCTGGTTGGACTCCCTCCCACAGGGAGCCATCACCACTTGGAATGATCTTCAGTCCAAATTCCTTCAGAAATACTTCCCACCTGCTAAAACCGCTCGTCTTAGAAATCTCATCTACGCATTCACTGAGCAGACGGGGGAGTCTTTCTACGAGATTTGGGATAGGTTTAAGGCGCTGCTGAACAAGTGCCCTCACCATGGGCTTGAGGAGTGGAGAGTCGTGGAGAAATTCTATAACGGAGTTTCTGAAGCGACTAAGAGACTGCTTGATTCCACAGCAGGAGGAAACATGATGAAGACCAAGACTGCTGCTGAGTGTCTTGAGATGATGGAGGATCTAGCCACCAGTACTTATACCGAGCCAGGCTCCAGGGGCGTTACTGCCGCCTCTAGGGGTATTCATGCGGTAGATTCTAGCATAGCTTTAGCCGCCCAGGTCGAATCCTTGACAAAGATGATCAAGGACGTTCAGGTTAAGATTAGCTCTAAGTGTGAGGTGTGTAGAGGTGGGCATGAGACGGTAGATTGCCCAGTAGGATCTGAGGAGGAGTTGAGTTTTATACAGAACCAGGGACGAGTCCAGGGTTACAACTCTGGATGGCAGCCACGCCAAACCACGAACTGGCAAGGAAGGAATCCCCCTGGATTCCAGCCTCGCCAGAGTCTCTTTCAGACCCCTACTGATGGACAGAATAGTGGAGAGTCTACATCTGAGCTGAGTGAGTTTTTGAAGAGGAATGAGGAGAGCCAGAGTAGGACGAATAAACTCCTAGAGTCGATAGTGATGCAGGGTGAGGCTAGACATCAGGAGCAGGTAAAGAAAAATCAAGAGTTTGAGCTCATGTTTAGGAATCAGGGGTCCACCATAAAGAGCCTAGAGAGGACCGTAGGGGAGATGGCCAATGGGATGACCGAGAGGCCAGTAGGTACATTCCCTAGTAGTACCCAGACTAACCCAAACGCTACTGCAAAGGCAGTGACTACTAGGAGTGGTAGAAGGTTAGAAAGAGAGAAACCGGTCGATGAGGTCGAGGACCCGGTTGATGAGGAGATTGAGATGGAGACTCCTGCTGGCGATGTGCACCCTAGGCTGTGCCCAGCAAGTACAGCACAGTCCAGCGAGGCTTCGAGAGAGAAGAAGAAGGAGAAGGAGCCACTTAGAGTCTATAAACCTACAGCTCCTTACCCTGGTAGGCTTTTAGCTAAGAGCGATTCTGAGCAGCATTCACGGTTCTTGGAGATGCTGAAAAAACTCCATGTGAACCTTCCTTTCATTGAGGCTCTGTCTAAAATGCCTAAGTATGCCAAGTTCCTAAAGGATCTTCTCACAAACAAGAAGAAACTGGAGGAGCTGTCTACTGTCACTCTTAGTGAGGAGTGTTCTGCAGTCGTACAGAACAAACTTCCTAAGAAGATGACCGACCCAGGAAGTTTCACCATCCCGTGTCTGATCGGAGACCTTACTGTCAGCCATGCGCTGGCCGACCTAGGAGCTAGCATTAACCTTATGCCTTACTCCATTTTCGCTAAGCTCAATCTAGGCGAGCCATCTCCTACGCGCATGAGTCTTCAGCTCGCAGATCGATCTGTGAAGTTTCCACGTGGTATCGTAGAGAATATGCTCGTCAAGGTTGACAAGTTCGTTTTTCCTGTGGATTTCGTCATTCTTGATATGGACGAGGATTCTAAAGTTCCACTTATTTTAGGACGTCCATTCCTTGCTACCGCCCGAGCCGTCATTGATGTTCTTGACGGTAAGCTTACTCTCCGCGTCGACGATGATGCTGTCACCTTTGACATTCAGCAATCGATGAAGCATACGCCGCAGCAGGACGTCACTCTTTACTTTATAGACACTCTTATGTCACATATGGGTAGTTTTCTCGGTGAGGTTTGCGGTAGAGAGTCTATAGAGACTCAGATGTTAGGGGTAGATTTCGAGGGCATTGAGTTGACGAGTTCGACCTAGAGCAGGATTCACCATTACCATCTAGCGAGCCATCCATAGGATCTGAGTGTTCTAAGGTTGCTGAGGTGTTTGAAGTGTTAGAGAGAGAGACTCCTGAGGAGAAACCATCAGTGGAGATACCCCCACCTCTAGAGCTGAAGGAACTGCCATCTCACTTGGAGTATGCATTCCTTGGCAAGGGATCTCAGTTGCCCGTCATTATTTCATCGAGTTTGACGGAGGAGGAGAAGGAGAGACTGATGGTTGTTTTGAGGGCGCACAGACATGCTATTGCCTGGAAGTTAGTAGATATCAAGGGTATTAACCCTTCCTTTTGCACCCACAAAATTCTTATGGAGGAGGAATATAAACCGGTGGTACAACCGCAGAGGAGGCTGAACCCCAATATGCAGGATGTGGTGAAGAAGGAGGTGTTGAAGCTGCTCGACGCCGGCCTGATTTACCCGATCTCTGATTCTGCATGGGTCAGCCCTGTCCATGTAGTTCCCAAGAAGGGGGGTATGACCGTGGTGGTGAACGAGAAGAATGAACTGATGCCCACCAGGACAGTCACCGGATGGAGAGTCTGCATTGACTACCGCAGACTCAATGATGCCACCCGCAAGGATCACTTTCCCTTGCCGTTTATTGATCAGATGCTTGAGCGACTGTCTGGGCAGCAGTTCTATTGCTTCCTTGACGGTTTTTCCGGTTATTTCCAGATTCCCATCGCACCAGAAGATCAGGAGAAAACCACCTTTACATGCCCCTACGGCACCTTTGCGTACCGACGCATGCCGTTTGGTCTATGTAATGCTCCGGCTACTTTTCAGCGCTGTATGGTGGCCATATTTCACGAGCTTATCGAGGACTCCATGGAGGTTTTCATGGACGACTTTTCTGTTTTTGGGAGTTCCTTCGATTCGTGTCTGCGTAATCTAGATCGAGTGCTAGCTCGTTGTGAGGAGACGAACCTGATGCTTAATTGGGAGAAGTGTCATTTTATGGTTCGTGAGGGGATTGTGTTAGGTCACAAGATTTCACACGCGGGGCTTGAGGTGGATCAGGCCAAGATTGATACGATTTCTAAGCTCCCGCCACCTACTTCTGTGAAATCTATTAGGAGCTTCTTAGGTCACGCAGGATTCTATCGCCGCTTTATTCGTGACTTCTCTAAGATAGCTAGACCCATGACCCAGTTGTTGGAAAAGGACAGGCCATTCGTTTTTGATGCCGAGTGCACTAGGGCCTTTGAGTTGTTAATGGAGAGGCTTATTACTGCTCCCATTCTTGTGGCTCCCGATTGGAGTCTTCCATTTGAAGTCACGTGTGACGCGAGTGATTCTGCTGTTGGAGCCGTGTTAGGGCAGCGTAGGGAGAAGCATTTTCATCCCATCTATTACGCTAGCAAGACCCTAAACGATGCTCAAGAGAATTACACCACGACTAAGAAGGAATTGTTAGCAGTCGTGTTCGCATGTGACAAGTTTCGGTCCTACTTAGTGCTTTCTAAGACCATTATTTTTACAGATCACGCTGCACTTAGGTACTTGTTCGTGAAGAAGGACGCGAAACCCAGGTTGATTAGGTGGATTCTCTTGCTCCAAGAGTTCGACATAGAGATTAGGGATAAGAAGGGAGCAGAGAACGTGGCTGCTGGCCACCTATCTAGGCTTGAGAATTCGGAGACTGAGGGGTCTAGCGGGAGGACGATTGGCGATTCCTTCCCCCATGAGATGTTGATGTATGTCAGGGCCCAGGAGGAGGGCTATCCCTGGTTTGCAGATTTTGCGAACTACCTGTCCACAGGAGAGCTTCCACACGATATGCCATACCAGCAGAAGAAGAAATTCTTTGCCGACCTTAAATTCTACATATGGGAGGATCCTGATTTGTTTAGGATAGGTGCGGATCAGATGGTTAGGAGGTGTGTGACTACACCCGAGACTCGTAGTATTCTTGAGCATTGTCATTCAGGGCCAGCTGGTGGCCACTACGGGGGTGCGTATACCGCTAAGCGGGTGTTTGATTCGGGATTTTATTGGCCCACCATATTTAGGGACGCCCACGAGTTTGTCCGTAGCTGTAATGCTTGCCAGAGAGCCGGCAACATCTCATCCCGGAATGAGATGCCCCAAAGCCCCATCCAGGTGGTTGAGATTTTTGATATCTGGGGCATCGATTTCATGGGACCCTTCCCCATGTCACGTGGGAGTCGTTACATCCTTGTAGCTATTGATTATGTGTCTAAGTGGGTAGAGGCGAAAGCTTTGGCCACTAATAGTGCTAGGGTTGTAGTGAAGTTTCTAAGAGAGTTATTTTCTAGGTTCGGCACTCCTAAGGCCATCATTAGTGATCGTGGCACCCATTTCTGTAACTCGCAGATGGAGAAGGTGTTGAAACGCTATGGGGTCACCCATCGGCTCTCGATTGCCTATCACCCTCAGACGAGTGGACAGGTGGAGAATGCCAATCGTGGCATTAAGCGTATCTTGGAGAAGTCTGTCGGACAGAGCCGCATTGACTGGGCCGACAATTTAGATGACGCACTCTGGGCTTTCCGCACTGCATATAAGACGCCTATTGGGACCACACCCTTTAGGATGATTTATGGGAAAGCGTGTCATCTGCCGGTTGAGTTAGAGCACCGGCCGTATTGGGCCTTACGAAAGGTAAATCTTGATATGGACGCCGCGGGTAAGAAACGGTTTCTCCAGATAAATGAGTTGGAGGAGTTACGTGACGAAGCGTATGAGAAATCGTGGGCTTACAAAGAGAAGACAAAGCAATTACACGATCGCCACTTGAAAAAGGTGAAAGAGTTTAAGTGTGGGAATCGTGTCTTGCTTTATAATTCGCGATTGAGGTTATTCCCGGGTAAGTTAAAATCCCGATGGTCCGGTCCGTTTGTGA